>CM059427.1:74687602-74688816 GCA_030390025.1 Squalus acanthias
TATGTCCTCCTCACTCACTACTTTCCCTCCCATCTTTGTATCATCTGCAAATTTTGATATGTTACACTTGGTCCCTTCCTCCAAATCGTTAATATAGATTGTGAAGAGTTGGGGACCCAGCACTGACCCCTGTGGAACACCACTAGTTAATGATTGCCAGTCTGAGAATGAACCATTTATCCCAACTCTTTGCTTTCTGTTAGATAGCCAATCCTCTATCCATGCCAGAATATTACCCCCAATCCCGTGATTTTTTACCTTAAGCAATAATCTTTTGTGTGGCACCTTGTCAAATGCCTTTTGGAAGTCTAAATACACTACGTCCACTGGTTCCCCTTTATCCACTCTATATGTTACTTCCTCAAAGAACTCCAGCAAATTTGTCAAACATGACTTCCCCTTCGTAAAACCATGCTGACTTTGTCCTATTAAATTATGATTATCCAAATGTCCTGTTACTGTTTCCTTAATAATGGACTCCAAAATTTTACCTACCACAGATGTTAGGCTAACTATAGTTACCAGCCTTCTGTCTACTGCCCTTTTTAAATAAGGGTGTTACATTAGCAGTTTTCCAGTCTGCCGGGACCTTAGCGGAATCCAGGGAGTTTTGAAAAATTATTACCAATGCATCTACAATCCCTACCGCCACTTCCTTCAAGACTCTAGGATGTAAGCCATCAGGTCCAGGTGATTTATCCGCCTTGAGTCCCATTATTTTACCGAGTACCACTTCCTTAGTGATTTTGATCGTGTTTAGCTCCTCTCCCCCTATAGCCCCCTGTTTGTCCAGTGTTGGGATATTCTTAGTGTCCTCTACTGTAAAGACTGATACAAAATATTCATTCAGTGTTTTTGCCATCTCCATATTTCCCACCATTAATTTCCCGGTCTCATCCTCTAAGGGACCAACATTTACTTTAGCCACCCTTTTACTTTTTATTTAACTATAAAAACTCTTACTATCTGTTTTGTTATTTTTTGCTGCCTTTTAAAGTGACAGGGAGAGAGAGTGAGAGAGAGAGAGAGTGAGAGTGAGAGAGTGAGAGGGACAGGGAGAGAGAGAGAGAGAGAGAGAGGGGGACAGGGAGAGAGAGAGTGAGAGAGAGGGACAGGGAGAGACTGAGAGTGAGAGAGTGAGAGAGAGAGTGAGAGGGACAAGGAGAGAGAGGGACAGGAGAGAGAGTGAGAGAGAGTGGGAGAGAAGGACAGGG
>CM059427.1:76501816-76652506 GCA_030390025.1 Squalus acanthias
CCTGTCTAAGGCCTTCACATCCTTCCTAAAGTGCGGTGCCCAGAATTGGACACAATACTCCAGTTGAGGCCAAACCAATATTTTATAAAGGTTCATCATAACTTCCTTAGTTAAGATATGTTGATAGGGCGAGTAAGTGCAGTCAATGTAGAAGATCAGCTATGATCCTATGGTTGGTGGAGTAGGCTCGAGGGGTCGTATGGCCTATTCCTGCTCCTATTTCTTCTGTTCTTATATTCTTATGAACAGGAGGAGGCCATTCAGCCCCTTGAGTCTGTTTCACCATTCAATTAGATTATGGCTGATCTGTATCTTAACTCCATCTACCCACCTTGGTTCCATAACCCTTAATACCCTTGCCTAACAAAAATCTATCAATCTCAGTTTTTGCGATTTTTCAATTGACCTGGAACTCCCTCCCCCAGCCTCAACAATTTTGTGAGGGAGAGAGTTACAGATTTCCACTACCCTTTGTGTGAAGAAGTGTTTTCTAACATCACCCCTGAATGGCCTAGCTCAATAGAATATTTTACTCCAATTCTGGGTAATCTAAAGGGTGATAATTCCCTTGACTGTTCGTTTCCGACAACGAACTTCACCCACTGGGATCAGGATTTTTTTTTCGCTCGTAATAGTGAATGGTCAAAAAATCACAAGCAGCTCACTCCTGAATTAGAACATAAGAACATAAGAATTAGGAGGAAGAGTAGTCCATATGGCCCCTCGAGCCTGCTCCGCCATTCAATAAAATCATAGCTAATCTTCGACCTCAACTCCACTTTCCTGCGGGATCTCCATATCCCAAGATTCCCCATGAGTCCAAAAACCTATCTATCGCAGCCTTGAATATACTCAACAAATTCCCACAATACTTACTTTTGACGGATCAGGTCTCCCAACAGCAGTATTGTCAATTATCCCTTCAGTATCCGCATCAAGCACTGTCAGTTTAGGTACAACATCAGTTAAACGCTGTGATTCAGAGGCGAGAGTGCAGGCTCCCTGGGCTGGCCATTTCCTAATGTTTTCAGTTTTACACAGTTTTAGGGGTACGGTCGCATAGTGGTTATGTTATTGAACTAGCAATCCAGAGTAATGAGCTGGAGTAATGATCTGGAGACATGATTCAAATCTCACCACAGCAGTTAAATCAAATAAGTGAATTAAATAAATCTGGAATTAAAAGCTTAAGTGTAATGGTAACCATGAAACTAGCCGATTGTCATAAAAACCCATCTGATTCATTCATGTCCTTTAGGGAAGGAAATCTGCCGCCCTTACCTGGTCTGGCCTATATTTGATGCCAGACTCACAGCAATGTGGTTGACTCTTAACTGCCCTCTGAAATGGCCCAGCAAGGACAAGGGCAGCAGGTGCATGGGAACACCACCACCTCCAAGTTCCCCTCCAAGTCACACACCATCCTAACTTAGAAGTATATCGCCGATCCTTCATCGTTGCTGGGTCAAAATCCTGGAACTCCCTCCCTAACAGCACTGTGGGAGTACCTGCAGCGGTTCAAGAAGGTGGCTCACCACCACCTTCTCAAGGGCAACTACGGATGGGCAGTAAATGCTGGTCTTGCCAGCAAAGCCCACATCCCGTGAATGAATAAAAGGAACACTGTACTCTGAAGCAAATTCTAATATTATAGTAATAAAGCTACTGAATGTCAGAAATAGTCTTATCACTAACCCTGTATTATACAAGTATAGATTGAGAAAGAAATTTCACACAAAAAGAATGCAACTGCTTTCTTCTTGCTTGCCCTGACTTCCATTTTCTTCCATTTAATTGTTCCATCATTCTCTTGGCTACTTTTATCATTTTAATTTTACTTTTCTATAACTATTAAACCATTAAAACCTACCTCTTTGACCAAGCTTTTGGACATCTGCCCTAATATCTCCTTACGTGTCTCGGTGTGAGATTTTGTTTGATAATACTCCTGTGAAGCGCCTTGGGATGTTTTCCTAAATTAAAGGCGCTATGTAAATACAAGTTGTTGTTGTTAACCCACCATTTCTCCAGTTAAAACAAACACTACCTGCTTCTTCTTACTTAATGTTCTGATCTTCCTAGATCCCACTGTCCATTCATAGATAGGATGTGTAAGATCCGGATCACGGGTCACACACAGATTACCCAAAGGGTCTTAGGAGTTGTAAGGCTTTTTATTAAAGAGCTACAGTTTTAAAGCATAATCAGATATTACATATGGTATAAGCTGAGGATAATAGACATACAACCCGTGACAGTAGAGAGCGATCTACGACTCCCGAATCGGAATGCCACGACCGGACGGACGGGGAGGCAGTACGGTGGTCTCGGATTGGGTGGATTCCTGCCGTCTGCTGCAGCGGTCACTTCCGTTGGGTCATCCCTCGAGCTGTTGGAGGTGTTAGGCCGTCAGCCACCTCAGAGGCTAAACTTGACCAAGGTGTTAGGCCGTAGCCACCTCGGAGAAGCCTTCGCCCCTAACTGTCTGATTTCCTCTCTCAGTCCTCTATATTTATAATTATTTCGGTGGGCTGTGATCTATCTAGTGTCAATCACCTATAGTCATCTATAATCCAAGTGTGGTGCGGGAAGACATCCCTCACTGCCCCTTTCTGCATGGCTGACGAGGCCTTTCTCTTATCTTTCTGAGGAATGTTTTGTTATGTTTCTTTAAGGACATTTTATGACTTCGTGGCTCCTTATTGTCTACCTACGATTATCCTCCCGTGTTTTCTTGCATTTTACGATCTTCTTATCATTTTGGTGTTTGTTAATTGACCTTACTGACACTTCAACCATTTGTTCCTGACTGCATTTTAATTTCTGTTCTAAGAGTCAAACTTCATCTATGAATCCAATAGCTATTTCTTACAATTCCCTTCTTTGAGAAGGAAATATCCTTATTGACTTCTCACAACTTATTCCTATCTACTCTAGCTAGTTCTAAGTTATTGGCTTGTCTCCCCATCCTCTTGATTAGGTGCTGTAGATAACATACCAATATTACCAAGACTATCAGTATGGATCCTTGCCCTACTGCTAAGAACAGGGTCAGCATCCTTAACCAAGGAGTTTGGCTAACATTGTAGACTGATTCATACCACTTCCGTACCCCAAGCTTTTGGATTTCTGATTCCATCTCCTCATTCTGCTGAGTCATTTTGACTAGGTGAGCTTCTGAGGTGCGAGTCCTGTCTAAGATCGATTTGAGGTTCAGGGACAATGGAGGAATCGAGTGGTCGAACTGGGTCACAGCCTCGAGCGCTTCATTCTGCATGGAGATGTTAACTCTGAGTCCTGTGATGTTGAGCTGAGACGGGGAGTAGGACCTGACCCCTTATTATGGTTGTTTGGGTTGGCGTAAAGCAGAATGTAAGGCTCTGGATGGGACATTCCTGATTCCCATGTTTCATCGTCCCGGCATTGGTGGTGACGCAGTACTTCCCCATCTGGAGGTAGGTATATTTTGCGCTATCTGGCCCCCAGCGCCAGACGCTTATGTCACACGTGGGCGACTCCAGGTCCAGGGTGAAGCCACAGGCTGGCTTCCCTGGGATCCTCACATCACAGCGGCACAAATAGGCCCCTCCTCGATCGGAGCAGCACTCGGTGTTTGGGCTATCCCACGTCTGATCTTGGTTGATCAGGATCGGGGGGTGGGGGGAGTTTCATATGACGTGTGGATATCCTGGTCCATGGTCCCTATGGATTCCACCTTGAATACTTCCCACTCGCCTTCTACCTGGAGGCGAGGTAACCACAAGACCACCGGTCCCACACTTCCCTGAACCCCGTTCCCTTTAACTAGCTAAGATAGCCCGTGCTGTCTGGCTCCTCTGGTGTAATCGTGCCCGGCGAACCATCTGCTAATCAGGCTGTCGTTTATGAAGGATGGAATTCGATTGTCTCCTATATCTCTAAGTCTGTCTGCTATCTGGCTGAGCGTATAACTCACGTAAGCAGAACAGACTATAGCCCTGGATATGTTCTTCTCTGCTTCCCCCTTATCCTTGATGATTTTATTAACTGTTTTTTCTATTTGCTGGAACATCTTTACCTCGCCTCTGACTGTCAAGAGATTCTGGGATAGTTCTTGGATTACATCCCGCCCTTCTTTGTTTGTTCCTGATAGAATCCCTTTTAATTGACTCCTCATTGCCTCATTGTGTTCCCACATGTTCTCTACATCAACCTAATTCCAGGCAGCTGTCCCTGCCGCTGCCCCTATTCCAATCCACTCCCCCAATCCCCTTCTCCTTCTTTGTTTCCTCCTGGCTTTGGTCATGTTTACTTCCGCTATCACCTCTTTCTCGTCCCACGATCCCCAGTTATCCTGTGCCTGGTTCTTTGCTAAGAAATCCCTCACCGTTTTTCCCACCAGCTGATTGGAGTAGGTACGGTATCCTTGGTATTTCTTGGTCCTTTCTCTAGCAGTGGGCATTTCCTCACTCTGGTGTTGCTTGTTTCCTGGCTCTTGCCTCTTTCCTCTTTATGTATCTCAATCTGTTGGACCCTTCCCTGCCTGCTACCTGGATGGTCCAGGGGGCCTGCATTAAGACATCCTACCATCCCTCTGTGCCTCTTGCTCATCTTTGGCCAGTTTAGTGTGTCCTGGTTTTGCCCTAGGTAGGGGATTCCTATGCTCTTTGGGGTGTTCCTAACCGAATCCTTGAACCTGAATCCCCGGTCTCCATAGCTCCCCTTTCTCAGTTGGAATCTTGGTGTTACACTAGTTTGATCTTTAATACATTGACATGCTACCTTTAGCCCCTCCCCCTCCTGTGCTTGTACTACCCAGGGGTCTGTCGTCATAGGGACTTTCCCAGCTGCAGTAGTTACAATAGAAAATCATATTACACCCATCCTCTGGAATAGTCCAAGTGTTGTCCTGTGTGGTCTCGTTAGTAGGCCGCAGGATCGATCCTTGCCTCACAATGATGTTCATCGGGTGGATGATGCCGATGATTGCTGTCAGTTCCTTCAGAATCTTGAGCGGAGCCATCCTGTGCAGTGACCTACAACAGAAAATGTGGGGTATTTATTCTTCCACAGTTTTCAACTGATTAATGTGGTACCACCTGGGCCTCTTCCTCCCCCTCTTATCTGGGATCTGGACTAAGTTTACCGCGGGGCTGGCTCGGTCTGTGATCGGGCAGGGTCCCACCCATTTGGGTTCGAAGGCATGTTCCCTTCTTAGGTAATTTAGGACCATAACCACATCCCCAATCTGATACTCGAAGGGCCGAACCTTCTATACAAAGTACTTTTTTACCTGTTGTTGGCTTTTCCCGGTCTGCTGGGCCAGGAACTCATTTGTTTTCTGAATGTGTTCTATCATTGATTCTAACCACCTCTGGTTGGCCGCCCCCTGCAGGAGTGGGGTGAGAGATGGAGTGAGGAGGTGGGCCGGCCTTCTCATTAGCCGCCCCGTCATAGCCTGGTAAGGTGAAATACCCGTGGTGCTATGTGAGGTTGCTCTTATCGCCATCAGGCACATGGGCAGCATGTTAGCCCATTGTGTGGGGTGGTCTGCACAAAACTTTTTCAACATAGTTTTTAGGGTTGGGTTCCCCCTTTCCACCACTCCTGATGATTGTGGGTGGTGTGCTATGTGTTGTTTGTGGGGGATTTCCAGGAGTCTCTGGAGTTCAGTGAAGACTTTCCCGGTAAAGTGTGACCCTTGGTCGCTATCCACCTGGATCGGGATTCCCCACCTGCAGACCACCTCGCACAATAGCAGTTTTGCTGCCGTGAGAGCGGTGTTGACTCTGCAGGGGAAGGCCTCAATCCATTTTGTGAATTTGTCTATCAGGACCAGACAGTACTTGTAGCCCAGGGGCGCCGTGGCTAGAGGGCCTATAAAGTCAATGTGGACATGTGTCCAGGGCCCGTTTGATGTTGGCGGCCGTCGTAGTAGTGCCCTATTAGAGTGATTGCCTGGGTTATGCTGCAGACACGCAAGGCACCCGTGGACCCTGTTTTCAAAGTCC
Source organism: Squalus acanthias (assembly GCA_030390025.1). Taxonomy (NCBI): domain Eukaryota; kingdom Metazoa; phylum Chordata; class Chondrichthyes; order Squaliformes; family Squalidae; genus Squalus; species Squalus acanthias. Next base: position 76,507,807 of record CM059427.1, read on the forward strand.
TCATTACAACCGGGGTACCAGGCCGTGGTGGAGAGTTTCTCCAGGGTGATCTTTGCAGAATGCTGGCCCCCCCACCGGGTGGGCGTGTAGCAGATCAAACAGTTCATCTCCCATAGATGGGGGAACACAGGTGACATAATAATCCGGGGTGTCACCGTACATGAGGATGGGCGTCAGGGCGCTGATCGCGTCCTGGTAGAGGAAGGTGAGCGAGGCCCATGGGGTTGGAGCTGGCAGGGGCTGGCCCTGCTGGTGCCATGCAATGACTATAGAGTAAGGGTCATACACGGCCTGTAGGGAGGCTAGGTCATTGGCCGAGCTGATTGCTGCTACAGGTGGGGGGTTGGGTTCCTGGGGCCGTTCCCATGCCAGGGCGTTTATAGCAGCTTGCTTGGCGGCCTGCTTAGCCGTGGAATTACCCCTAGCGAGTGGTTCTATGGACCGGGAATGTGCCTTAACCTTGTCCACATAAACAGGCGCCGTACGTCCCCGCAACCCTGCGTCCAAGGCCCGAAATAAGGCAGCAGCAACAGAGGTTTACCGTCGGTGGGACAACAGTTATTCTGCGCATACATCGGCAAGGATAGCAGGGTGTTGATAGCAGAGGCACTGTCGCACCAAATGTTAATGCTTTGGGAGGCGGTAACCTGAATGGTGGTTACGAGAGCCGCCACCTCGGCGTATTGCGCAGAATGAGGGGGCGACTGGATTGGATAACCTCATTCGGGAGGATAATGGTGAACCCGGTGTGCGGTTTACCATCCTTGTGGAATGATGATCCCTCAATAAAGACATCCGGTGCCCCCTGAATCGGTTCTGCCTGGACCGCGGAGGTGTGGAAGTCCAGCGGGGGAAGGGGACATTGGTGCGGGGGTCCGGCGTACAAGAGCCACTGGGGCAGCAAGGTAGTTGGTTTGGGAGTGACCTCCAAGTCAGGCTGAGTCAGTTCCAATGCCAGGGACTCAACCAAGCTGATGAGAGCAGCGAGTCCCCGGGCCGGAGCAGCAGGTTTAGTGGCGTGTGTGGGCTGTGTAGTATCACTCCATTCAACCCCGTTATGTAGGTGAAGTGTTTGACGGCCCAAAAGGTGGCCAGCAGGTGTCTTTCGCAGGCAGAGTAGGTCAGTTCAGCCCCCCTTAAGATGCTGGAGGCGTAGGCGATGGGTAATAGTCTGCCCTGGTTATCCTGGCATAGGGCGGCTGCGAGGCTTTTCTCTGCGGCCCCTCCCTCCATGTGGAAGGGCTCGCTGGGCTTGGGTGAAACCAGACACGTAGCCTGTGCGACAGCTTGCTTCAACTGCGTTAGTGCGCCCGTACAGTCCTCAGTCCAGCCGAGCCGGACCCAGTCGCCGTTCCCTTTAAGTAGCTGATAAAGCGGCGCAGCTGTTTCTGCAAATCGTTGAATGAAAGTCTGCTGGTCCCCCACCAGCCCGAGGAAGGAACGTAGGGCGGTCTTTGAAGTGGGCAGGGGGAGGCGCTGAATGGTTTAGATCTTATGCTGACCCGGGCTGATGCCGCAAGCTCCAATTCGGACTTCTAAAAAGGTGACACAGTCCTGCACCAGCTGGGCTTTCCGTGGGTGAACCTTCAGTCTGGCTATTAAAAACAGCTGCAACAGTTCCTGAAGGAGTGTCAAATGCTCGACGCGGTCTGTGGTAGCAAGCAGGATATCATCAACATACTGAAGCAAACATGAGGGTGGTGAAAAGTTCTTCAAGGCCCCGGCCATACCCTTGTGGAAAATGGTGGGGGCGTTATGGAACCCTTGTGGCAGGCACGTCCAGGTATAACTCTGATCCTCGAAGGTAAAAGCAAACTTAAACTGATCTTCCTGCCTTACGGGGAGACTCCAGAAACCATTCGAGATATCGAGGGTGGAGAAGACTTTGCTGCCGTTGGGGATCTGTGAGAGTAGGGTGGGTGTCTCTCGAACTACCGGAGCGCACGCGGGGGTAACTGAGTTGAGCTTGCGGTAGTCGATAGTTACCCGCCAACTGTCATCTGGCTTCTTGACCGGCCAGACGGGGGGTTAGTTGTAAATGTGCCTTTGCGGACAACACTCTGCTTTAACAATGACTCGATGGTAGCTCGAATGTATGGTCTACTCCCGGCTGGGTATGAGGACTGTTTCACAGGGGCGTGGACCGGACCGTTAATCTCCTCGGGTTCGGTCATACCTCCACAATCATGTTTGTGGGTTGCGAATACTCCCGGAGCCGATTCTAGGATCGCCCAGACCTCTGGGTCTGCAGAGGTGACTGGTTCGTAGTCCTCTGATTTTTTAATCGCGAATACCGAGTGCGCGCTGGACCACTGGTGGGGGGTCCGTTTTGAAGGTTCCACCAGATACAGTTGTTGGCATAATCAATCACTGCCTGATGACTGCTGAGCACATCACTACCTAATATTCCCTGCCCGGTTTGCATAGACGTATAGACGGGGTTTTGAACCGTGACCTGTGCCCCTCCTATGTCCAATACTATGGGAAGAGACCCTTGTATGATCAGCGGTCACTTCCGTTGGGTCATCCCTCGAGCTGTTGGAGGTGTTAGGCCGTCAGCCACCTCAGAGGCTGAACTTGACCAAGGTGTTAGGCCATAGCCACCTCAGGGAAGCCTTCGCCCCTAACTGCCTGATTTCCTCTCTCAGTCCACCATATTTATAATTATTTCGGTGGGCTGTGATCTATCTAGTGTCAATCACCTATAATCATCTATAATCCAAGTGTGGTGCGGGAAGACATCCCTCACTGCCTCTTTCTGCATGGCTGATGAGGCCTTTCTCTTATCTTTCTGAGGAATGTTTTGTTATGTTTCTTTAAGGACATTTTATGACTTCGTGGCTCCTTATTGTCTACCTACGATTATCCTCCCGTGTTTTCTTGCATTTTACGATCTTCTTATCAATTTGGTGTTTGTTAATTGACCTTACTGACACTTCAACCATTTGTTCCTGACTGCATTTTAATTTCTGTTCTAAGAGTCAAACTTCATCTATGAATCTAATAGCTATTTCTTACAATTACTCATCGAAAACATTGGCCTCCCAATGGATGCAAACTGGCACCAAGGGCCATATTTTTCAGCCAATCCAATGACAGAATCATAAGGATTGACATGGCCACATCTATGACAGGTGTAGGACATTCTATGACGTGGTTTAAAGTATTAGACAGAATCCTGGTACAAATGGGCACACTCGTTCAACCTTAGATTTACGAGGATGTTGCCTGGACTGGAGAATTTTAGCTCTGAGGAAAGATTGGATAGGCTGAGGTTGTTTTCTTTGGAACGGAGGAGGCTGAGGGGAGACTTGATTGAGCTGTATAAAATTATGAGGGCCTAGATAGAGTGATAGGAAGGACCTATTTCCCTTAGCAGAGAGGTCAATAACCAGGAGGCATAGATTTAAAGTAATTGGTAGACGGATTAGTGGGGAGTTGAGGAGAATCTTTTTCACCCAGAGGGTGGTGGGGGGTCTGGAACTCACTGCCTGAAAGGGTGGTAGAGGCAGAGACCCTCACCACATTTAAAAAGTACTTGGATATGCGCTTTGAAGTGCTGTAACCTACAGGGCTACGGACCAAGAGCTGGAAAGTGGGATTAGGGTGGTTAGCTCTTTGTCGGCCGGCGCGGACGCGATGGGCCGAATGGCCTCCTTCTGTGCTGTAAATGTCTATGATTCTATGATTCTGTAGCCACCAGACTAGGCAACCAGTCCACGGTGCAGGAGGGGTTAAGTTGAGACTATGATTAACCAGAACTTTCTGTGCTGAACAAAACATTTTCCCCCCACCTGAACAGAAATGACTATTTCCCAGAACGGCAATAAAATGACACAACGTCATCCATAATTTATTGCAGTATGACTTATCTCAGCCGTTCAAGCACATTGTTCATACTTTCTGTTTGTGTTTACTAAGTATTAACATCTTTCCTGTGAGCTGAAATTCTGTTGCATAATATCAGTAATGAACACACTAATGATGCACAAAGGAATCAGATACGATTGTTTCTCACTAATACGGAACAACACAGTTCCAACCCTCACCTCTCGTTGTTTACATGTAGGTGGAAGGACCATATTGGCAGTGACTGTGATAAATGTTGACTTGACTTTCTTTTGTTACTGAGATCTATAAAATGTACATGTTTTTCTGGCTGTGGTCCAGGGTAGCATTTACGCTGTGTTGGGGGGTACCTGGTATTTGCAGAGATAAAGGTGGAATTCACCTCTTATAGATTAACTGGTACTTAAGATATATATGTAAACAAAAATATCGCTAAAACAGATTATCTGGTCACTATCACAATGCTGTTTTTGCGATCTTGCTGTGCACCAATTAGCTACCACGTTTCCTACATTACAACAGCGACTACACTTCAAAAGTAATTTATCGGCTATGAAGCGCTTTGGGACGTCCTGAGGTCGTGAATGGCGCTATAAATAAATGCATGTCTTTCTTTCTTTCTTTCTTTCTTTCTATCTTTCTTTCTATCTTTCTTTCTTTCTTTCTCTCTCTCTCTACCCCAGGGGAGACAAAGTCTTCAGGAGAGGTGAGGAACAGATTGGAAGGAAAGAAGTGGCGTGCCTCTTTTACGGCGCAACTTGCTGGGTTTGATTTTTTTAAGGATTACTAATGGCGAGCGCCTTTAACGCGCCATTATTTTCCCAGCATTAGTTCTGGCCCTGTGACTGCGTGCAGCCAATCACCCAATCTGAGCTGCCATTCACTTGGGCTTCAACAAAGGCTTCGAGTTAAAGGCAATCACCGCTTATCTGGACAAAATAATCAGAACACATCCGGTCTCCCCACATCCAACAGGATATTATTACCTTTACAAGTTAGGAAATGTCATTCTGACATCTGCCCTGAATTTACTGGGTTGGAATCAGCCACTGCAGTGTAATAGTAATTAGCTGATGAATAATTAATGGATACATGAATAATTCAACACCACCAGCTTTTCTTGTGTGAAGGCCGCCATGGGAAGTTAAAGTTCCCTGTCTGTGAGTGAGGTATTGATGGTACCGCTCCCTGCTTGCGATTGGAGGCCCCCCTCCCCATTGCTGTTAACTCCTTCCTGATTGCTGTTCCAGTCCCTCTTACAATTGTAGAATGATACAGCACAGAAGGAGGCCATTGGGCCCATCGTGCCAGTGCCGGCTCTTTGGTAGAGCTCTCCAATTAGTCCCACTCCCCTGCTCTTTCCCCATAGCCCTGCAATTTTCCCCTTCAAGTATTTATCAAATTCCCTTTTGAAAGTTACTATTGAATCTGCTTCCACCGCCCTTTCAGGCAGCGCGTTCCAGATCACAACAACTCGCTGCGTAAACATTTTTTTCCCCTCATCTCTCCTCTGCTTCTTTTGCTAATTACCTTAAATCTGTGTCCTCTGGTTACCGACCCTCCTGCCAGAGGAAACAGTTTCTCCCCATCTACTCGATCAAACCCCCTCAAAATTTTGAACACTCTATTAAATCTCCCCTTAACCTTCTCAGCTCTAAGGTGAACAATCCCAGCTTCTCTAATCTCTCCACATAACTGAAGTTCCTCATCACTGGCACCATTCTAGTACATCTCCTCTGCACTCTCTCCAAGGCCTGGACATCCTTTACTAAAGTGTGGTGCCCAGAATTAAACACAATATGCCAGCTGAGGCCTAACCCAGTGATTTATAAAAGTTTAGCGTACCTATTGCTAAGCCTGATTCTTGTTAGAGTCCCTTCTTTGATTGCTGTTAGTGCCTCTCACCACTGATTGTTGTTAGAGCACCCCCTTGACTGCTGTTAGCAACCCTCCCCCCATTGATTATGAAGACACTGTGGCGGATCACCACCTAAAACGGGCATAATCCACTCTTCCGTCTGTGGACAAATTTCCAGCACCTTCCCTTTAAGGCACCTTTACCTTTAAGGAGAAGGGGGCGGGCCTCAGGATTTACCCAGAGAATTCTGGGAGCTTTTCAGTCTGCCATTTTGTACCATGCTGTGATTAAAAAGTCTCTTGTTTAACACAAATGGATTCAGCCTTAATTCGTGTTTCGCGGCAGCCTCAACATTGGTGACCCCAACGCTCAGAACGTATTCCGAGCACTGCAATGGCGGACACGAACGCAGTTTCCGTGAAACTGCCGGAGTTTTGGGAAAACCAGCCCGAAGCCTGGTTTCTCCAAGCTGAATCTCGCTTCCGGCTGCGAAATATCACCACAGATGGGACGAAGTATGACTATCTCGTCACATCACTCAGTAGCGCCACAGTTTCCAAGGTTTGGACAACGCTGCAGAACCCACCAGAGGAAGGCAAGTACGCACATCTCAGGACAGCGCTCCTTAAAAAATTTACGGCCTCGGCATATCAGCGAAACTGCCACCTCCTCGACCTTCCAGGCCTCGGTGATGCCTCACCGTCAGACCTCCTCTCCCACATGCTCTCCCTCACCGACGAGAGCCCACACGGATCCCTCTTCCGCATGCTGTTCATCCGCCAGCTCCCTCTCAGCATCCGCCCAGCGATCGTGGCGTCCGGCCTCACGAACCTGGAAGCCCTGGCCGATGAGGCCGACAAGCTGCTGTCCGCTCACTCCAGCCGCAACGTCACTCCAGACCTGGCAGCCAATGCCTGGGCGCGCCCCTCACCATCCAGCACGCGGCCACAAGGGCCTGTCACCAGGCCCACGGGGCCTTCACGCCCCACTAACCCGGGCCACTGTTACTACCACGCACGGTTCGGCGCCAGGGCACAACGGTGCACACCTCCCTGCTCTTTCAAGTCCGCCCCCGTTCCAGCCCCCGCGATGGCCGTGGGCCACGCGGGCTCCCTGCTGTTCGTCACGGATGACAAAACCGGCTGTCGGTTCCTGTGCGACACTGGGGCTCAGCACAGCATCATCCCGGCCTCCTCCCTCGACATCCAAAAGGGCGAACGAGGACCGGTGCTGGCTGCTGCTAACGGCTCAGAAATCCGGATGTATGGCACCCGGACAGTCACCCTCGACCTCGCTGGTCACCGCTACCGATGGGAGTTCATCACTGCCAAGGTGCTCTCCCCCCTCATCGGCGTAGATTTCCTGTGCGCCCACGGCCTACTGGTAGACATCCCTCGTCACCGCCTCGTGGACATGAACACCATGTCCCCCATCCTGGGCGCCATGGCCCCCCATCAACCCGCCGACATGGCGTCACAGTGCCACGCCCAGGCCACGGATGACTACTTGGCACTCCTGGCCGAATTCCCAGCCCTTACCAATCCGACCTTCTCCGCGGAGGCCGCCAAACACGGGGTGGAACACTTCATCCCCACCACAGACCCCCCAGTGTACGCCCACGCCCGCAGGCTGGACCCGGCCAAACTGGAGATCGCGCGGACCGAGTTTGCCACCATGGAACAGCTCGGCATCATCCGCCACTCCAACAGTCCCTGGGCCTCCCCACTCCACATCGCCCCCAAACCAGGCGGAGGTTGGCGCCCCTGCGGGGATTACCGCCGCCTCAATGACGCCACCACCCCTGATCGGTACCCCGTGCCGCACATTCAGGACTTCTCGGCTAGACTGGCCGGCCGCTCAGTCTTTTCCAAGGTCGACCTGGTGCGCGGCTACCACCAAGTCCCCGTCCACCCCAAGACGGCCGTAATCACCCCCTTCGGCCTGTTCGAGTTCCTGCGGATGCCCTTCGGCTTCAAAAACGCGGCCCAGGCATTCCAACGGCTCATGGACTCGGTCCCTTGGGACCTGAAGTTCCTGTTCGTCTACCTGGACAACATCCTGGTAGCCAGTTCCTCCAAGCAGGAACACCTCGAACACCTTCGCATCCTGTTCGGGCGCCTCAGCGACCACGGGCTCATCCTCAGCCCAGCCAAGTGCCAGTTCGGCCTGGACAAGATCGACTTCCTCGGCCACCACATCACCCATGCTGGAGCCATTCCCCTGCCCACCAAGGTGCAGGCCGTCCAACAATTTCCCCGCCCCACCACCATCAAAGGCCTCCAGGAGTTCCTCGGGATGGTGAATTTCTATAACTGCTTCATCCCCAAAGCGGCGTCCCTCATGAGGCCCCTGTATGAAGCCCTCTGGGGCAGGAGCGGCAAGATGGCGGTCGAATGGACGGCAGACGCGTCCGCCGCCTTCGATTCCACCAAGACCGCGCTCGCCAACGCCACCCTGCTCGCGCACCCACGGCCCAATGCCAGGGTAGCGCTCACCATGGACGCCTCCGACCACACGGTCGGCGCCGTGTATGAGCAGTGGGTCGACGGCGCCTGGCAACCACTTGCCTTCTTCAGCCGCCAACTACGCCCCCCGGAGGTCAAGTACAGCACCTTTGACCGCGAGCTCCTCGCGCTGTTCCTGGCGGTCCGCCATTTCCGGTTTTTGCTTGAGGGCCACCCCTTCACTGCGTTTGTCGACCACAAGCCCCTGACATTCGCAATGGCAAAGACAACCGACCCCTGGTCCGCCAGGCAGCAGCGCCAGCTCGCGGCAGTGTCCGAGTTCACCACGGACATCCAACACGTCTCCGGCCGAGACAATGTGGTAGCCGACTGCCTCTCCCGCCCCGCCATCCACGCCGCACACCTAGCAGTCGACTACGCTCAACTCGCAGCAGACCTGATCACCGACCCTGATCTGCTCTCCGCACCCACCAACCCACCAGGGCTACGCCTGGCCGACGTCGCCTGTGGCCCGACCGCAGTCACGGTCAAGTGCGACATATCCCTATGTCAACCTCGGCCCGTCGTCCCAGCGTCCTGGCGCCGCCGGGTATTCGACATTCTCCACAACCTCTCCCACCCCGGCGCCCGCGCATCCATCAAATTGGTAGCCAACCGCTTCGTCTGGCGCGGCCTTCGCAAGGATGTGCGTACTTGGGCCAACTCCTGCCTAGCCTGCCAACGGGCCAAGGTACAGCAACACACGAAAGCACCCCTCGAGGAGTTTACCGTCCCCTCGCGGAGATTCGACCACATCCACGTGGACATCGTCGGGCCCCTGCCGTCGTCGCAAGGCCACACGCACTTGCTGACCATCGTTGACCGCACCACACGCTGGCCTGAGGCAATTCCACTGACCTCTACCACCACCGCCAACATCGCCAGAGCCTTCGTCAGCACCTGGGTCGCACGGTTTGGCGTCCCCTCCGACATGACATCGGACAGAGGTCCGCAATTTACCTCTGAACTCTGGACCGCCGTCGCACGCAATCTCGGGGTGACCATTCACCGCACCACAGCGTACCACCCCCAAGCCAACGGACTGTGTGAGCGGTTCCACAGATCCTTGAAGGCATCTCTTCGAGCTAGCCTCCAAGACGGCGCCTGGACCGACCAACTTCCGTGGGTCCTCCTCGGCCTGCGCACCGCGGTTAAAGAAGACCTCCACGCATCGGCAGCAGAGCTCGTGTACGGTCAGCCGCTGCGTGTACTCGGCGAGTTCCTGCCCACCGCCACGACACCCTGGTCAGCCGACCAGCAACGCCACGACTTCGCCTCACCGGCGCTGCAGTTCGCCCCGGTGCCCATTGCCCGACACGGCGAATCCACCTCACACGTCCCACTAAGCCTGCACCAGGCACGGTTTGTTTTCATCCGGCACGACGCCCACCGCGGACCCCTTCAACCCCCGTACGACGGGCCCTACAAGGTGCTACAGGCTGGGGACAAATTTTTCACCCTGCAAGTGGGCGACAGGACCGAAAAAGTGTCGGTTGACCGACTCAAGCCAGCACACTCGGAGCCCGGTGAGCAGGTCTCTGTAGCTCGTCCACCTCCACGCAGCCGACCTGCCCTCAAGCCGGTTCACCCGGCTGCTCCACGCCCGGCCGTTCCACGTCCACCGGCGTCCTACAAGAGCCGCTCTGGCCGGCCCATCAGACCGCCGCACCGTCTCGTCCACACCTCCTAAGCAGATTCTGGGGGGAGCTGTGTGGCGGATCGCCACCTAAAACGGGCATAATCCACTCTTCCGTCTGTGGACAAATTTCCAGCACCTTCCCTTTAAGGCACCTTACCTTTAAGGAGAAGGGGCGGGGCCTCAGGTTTTACCCAGAGAATTCTGGGAGCTTTTCAGTCTGCCATTTTGTACCATGCTGTGATTAAAAAGGCTCTTGTTTAACACAAATGGATTCAGCCTTAATTCGTGTTTCGCGACAGCCTCAACAACACTAACATAGAAATAGAACAGACAGGAAATGACCAGTTGGTTGGTTACTGTTAGGCCTGTCCCTTACTGTCATGGTGCAACCCGTGAAAACCATGATCGCTTCTGCCCCTCCCCCTAACCTCACTAACTGCTCATGTCCCGTGGTCCTTCCTAATCTCACTAACTGCTCATGTCCCCTGGTGCTCCCTAATCTCACTAACTGTTCATGTCCTCTGGTCCCTCCTAATCTCACTAACTGCTCATGTCCCCTGGTGCTCCCTAATCTCACTAACTGCTCATGTCCCCTGGTGCTCCCTAATCTCACTAACTGCTCATGTCCCCTGGTCCTCCCTAATCTCACTAACTGCTCATGTCCCCTGGTCCTCCCTAATCTCACTAACTGTTCATGTCCCCTGGTCCTTCCTAATCTCGCTAACTGCTCATGTCCTCTGATCCTTTCCAGCCTCACTAACAGCTCATGTCCCCTGGTCCTTCCTAATCTCACTAACTGCTCATGTCCCCTGGTCCTTCCTAATCTCACTAACTGCTCATGTCCCCTGGTCCTCCCTAATCTCACTAACTGCTCATGTCCCCTGGTCCTCCCTAATCTCACTAACTGTTCATGTCCCCTGGTCCTTCCTAATCTCACTAACTGCTCATGTCCCCTGGTCCTTCCTAATCTCACTAACTGCTCATGTCCCCTGGTCCTTCCTAACCTCACTAATTGTTCCTGTCCTCTGATCCTTCCTAACCTCACTAACTGCTCATGTCCCCTGGTCCTTCCTAACCTCACTAATTGTTCCTGTCCTCTGATCCTTCCTAATCTCACTAACTGCTCATGTCCCCTGGTCCTCCCTAACCTCACTAACTGCTCATGTCCCCTGGTCCCTCCTAATCTCACTAACTGCTCATGTCCCCTGGTCCTTCTTAATCTCACTAACTGCTCATGTCCCCTGGTCCTTCTTAATCTCACTAACTGCTCATGTCCCCTGGTCCTCCCTAATCTCACTAACTGCTCATGTCCCCATGTCCTCCCTAATCTCACTAACTGCTCATGTCCTCTGGTCCTTCCTAATCTCACTAACTGCTCATGTCCCCTGATCCTTCCCAGCCTCACTAACTGCTCATGTCCTCTGATCCTTCCTAATCTCACTAACTGCTCATGTCCTCTGATCCTTCCTAATCTCACTAACTGCTCATGTCCCCTGATCCTTCCCAGCCTCACTAACTGCTCATGTCCTCTGGTCCTTCCTAATCTCACTAACTGCTCATGTCCCCTGATCCTTCCCAGCCTCACTAACTGCTCATGTCCTCTGATCCTTCCTAATCTCACTAACTGCTCATGTCCCCTGGTCCTTCCTAATCTCACTAACTGCTCATGTCCCCTGGTCCCTCCTAATCTCACTAACTGCTCATGTCCCCTGATCCTTCCTAACCTCACTAACTGCTCATGTCCCCTGGTCCTTCCTAATCTCAGTAACTGTTCATGTCTCCTGGTCCTCCCTAATCTCACTAACTGCTCATGTCCTCTGTCCCCTCCTAATCTCACTAACTGCTCATGTCCTCTGTCCCCTCCTAATTTCACTAACTGCTCATGTCCCCTGGTCCTTCCTAATCTCACTAACTGTTCATGTCCTCTGGTCCTCCCTAATCTCACTAACTGCTCATGTCCTCTGATCCTTCCTAACCTCACTAACTGCTCATGTCCTCTGTCCCCTCCTAATCTCACTAACTGCTCATGTCCCCTGGTCCTTCCTAATCTCACTAACTGCTCATGTCCTCTGGTCCTTCCTAATCTCACTAACTGTTCATGTCCCCTGGTCCTTCCTAATCTCACTAACTGCTCATGTCCTCTGATCCTTCCTAATCTCACTAACTGCTAATGTCCCCTGGTCCTCCCTAATCTCACTAACTGTTCATGTCCTCTGATCCTTCCTAATCTCACTAACTGCTCATGTCCCCTGGTCCTTCCTAACCTCAGTAACTGTTCATGTTCCCTGGTCCTTCCTAATCTCACTAACTGCTCATGTCCCCTGGTCCTTCCTAATCTCACTAACTGCTCATGTCCTCTGATCCTTCCTAATCTCACTAACTGCTCATGTTCTCTGGTCCTTCCTAATCTCACTAACTGCTCATGTCCCCTGGTCCTCCCTAATCTCACTAACTGCTCATGTCCCCTGGTCCTTCCTAATCTCACTGACTGCTCATGTCCCCTGGTCCCTCCTAATCTCACTAACTGCTCATGTCCCCTGGTCCTCCCTAATCTCACTAACTGCCCATGTCCTCTGATCCTTCCTAATCTCACTAACTGCTCATGTCCTCTGGTCCTCCCTAATCTCACTAATTGTTCATGTCCCCTGGTCCTTCCTAATCTCACTAACTGCTCATGTCCTCTGATCCTTCCTAATCTCACTAACTGCTCATGTTCTCTGGTCCTTCCTAATCTCACTAACTGCTCATGTCCCCTGATCATTCCTAATCTCACTAACTGCCCATGTCCTCAAATCCTTCCTAATCTCACTAACTGCTCATGTCCTCAAATCCTTCCTAATCTCACTAATTGTTCATGTCCTCTGATCCTTCCTAACCTCACTAACTGCTCATGTCCCCTGGTCCCTCCTAATCTCACTAACTGCTCATGTCCCCTGGTCCCTCCTAATCTCACTAACTGCTCATGTCCCCTGATCATTCCTAATCTCACTAACTGCTCATGTCCCCTGATCCTTCCTAATCTCACTAACTGCTCATGTCCTCTGGTCCTTCCTAATCTCACTAACTGCTCATGTCCCCTGATCATTCCTAATCTCACTAACTGTTCATGTCCTCTGGTCCTCCCTAATCTCACTAACTGTTCATGTCCCCTGGTCCCTCCTAATCTCACTAACTGCTCATGTCCTCTGATCCTTCCTAATCTCACTAACTGTTCATGTCCCCTGATCCTTCCTAATCTCACTAACTGCTCATGTCCCCTGGTCCTCCTTAATCTCACTAACTGCTCATGTCCCCTGGTCCTTCCTAATCTCACTAATTGCTCATGTCCCCTGGTCCTCCCTAATCTCACTAACTGCTCATGTCCTCTGATCCTTCCTAATCTCACTAACTGCTCATGTCCCCTGGTCCTTCCTAATCTCACTAACTGCTCATGTCCTCTGGTCCTCCCTAATCTCACTAACTGCTCATGTCCTCTGGTCCTTCCTAATCTCACTGACTGCTCATGTCCCCTGATCCTTCCTAATCTCACTAACTGCTCATGTCCCCTGGTCCTTCCTAATCGCACTAACTGCTCATGTCCTCTGGTCCTTCCTAATCTCACTAACTGCTCATGTCCCCTGGTCCTCCCTAATCTCACTAACTGCTCATGTCCTCTGGTCCTTCCTAATCTCACTAACTGCTCATGTCCTCTGGTCCTTCCTAATCTCACTAACTGTTCATGTCCCCTGGTCCTCCCTAACCTCACTAACTGCTCATGTCCCCTGGTCCTCCCTAACCTCACTAACTGCTCATGTCCTCTGTTCCTTCCTAATCTCACTAACTGCTCATGTCCTCTGGCCCCTCCTAATCTCACTAACTGCTCATGTCCTCTGGTCCTTCCTAATCTCACTAACTGCTCATGTCCCCTGGTCCTCCTTAATCTCACTAACTGCTCATGTCCCCTGGTCCTTCCTAATCTCACTAATTGCTCATGTCCCCTGGTCCTCCCTAATCTCACTAACTGCTCATGTCCTCTGATCCTTCCTAATCTCACTAACTGCTCATGTCCCCTGGTCCTTCCTAATCTCACTAACTGCTCATGTCCTCTGGTCCTCCCTAATCTCACTAACTGCTCATGTCCTCTGGTCCTTCCTAATCTCACTGACTGCTCATGTCCCCTGATCCTTCCTAATCTCACTAACTGCTCATGTCCCCTGGTCCTTCCTAATCTCACTAACTGCTCATGTCCTCTGGTCCTTCCTAATCTCACTAACTGCTCATGTCCCCTGGTCCTCCCTAATCTCACTAACTGCTCATGTCCTCTGGTCCTTCCTAATCTCACTAACTGCTCATGTCCTCTGGTCCTTCCTAATCTCACTAACTGTTCATGTCCCCTGGTCCTCCCTAACCTCACTAACTGCTCATGTCCCCTGGTCCTCCCTAACCTCACTAACTGCTCATGTCCTCTGTTCCTTCCTAATCTCACTAACTGCTCATGTCCTCTGGCCCCTCCTAATCTCACTAACTGCTCATGTCCTCTGGTCCTTCCTAATCTCACTAACTGCTCATGTCCTCTGGCCCCTCCTAATCTCACTAACTGCTCATGTCCTCTGGTCCTTCCTAATCTCACTAACTGCTCATGTCCTCTGGTCCTTCCTAATCTCACTAACTGCTCATGTCCTCTGATCCTCCCTAATCTCACTAACTGCTCATGTCCCCTGGTCCTCCCTAACCTATCCTAACCTATCCCACCATAGGGAAAAAAAGAATGAACTTGCATTTATATTGCACCTTTCACAACCTCAGGCCATCCCAAAGTGCTTTACAGCCAATGAAGTACTTTTGTCGTGTAGTCACTTTTGTAATGTAGGAAACGCAGCTGCCAATCTGCTCACAGCAAGCTCCCAGAAAACCACAATGTGATAATGACCGGATCTTCTGTGTTTCTAATGTTGGTTTCCTCTGATTCTATGGTTAAGAGATAAATATTGGCCAAGAACTCCCCTGCTCTACCTTGAAATAGTGCCATGGGATCTTTTATATCCACCTAAGAGGGCAGATGGGACCTCAGTTTAACATCTCATCCAAAAGACGCCACCTCCAACAGTGCAGCACTCCTGCAGTGTCAGCTTAGATTTTTGTGTTCAAGTCTCTGGAGTGGGACTTGACCCCACAGCCTTCTAGGCCCAGAGGTGAGAGTCCTACCCACTGAGGCACGGCTGACACCATGAAAAGGGGACCAGTACTGGACACAGTATTCGAGATGGATGTCCTTTGTACGCTTGCTGTTATAGACCCTCTTCAGCATACTCCAATTCTTTGATTTGTTTTCACTTCCAGGTCATGGGATGCTGGGATGAACGAGTGGAATGGAATGGTTTTGTCTGGTCAGTATCTCATGGCATCACCTCGTGCACAGTCTCTGCATTCTGTGGCTCAAAATAACTTCCTTAACATGCTTTGAATCCCATGATCTTCAGAGCCTTGAACGCAGACCCAGAGCTACGTAGAGTACTGAAGGAATTGAATCAATAATTAAATAAGCCAATCTGCAATGCACAAGTTTCACTGTACAGTCAAACTCAACTCTGGTCTCTACTTCCAACAAATTCTTATTTTTTTCTTACAATTCTCTCTCCTCCCTTGCTGAAGGCACTAAAAGCCCTTGAAAACGTTACCCAAGTAGCCAGTCTTCATGAGTAAGCCTTGACGATGAGTGTCGGCAGGTTATTCAAACAAGGGGAAGGATGGGGAGCTGGGTATCATAACCTGGGGAGCATGATCGCACCCAAACACCCATACTTACACACACAGATACATACCCACACTTACACATACTCACACTTACACACACAGATACACACCCACACTTACACATACTCACACTTACACACACAGATACACACCCACACTTACACATACTCACACTTACACACACAAATACACACCCGCACTTACACGCACTCACGCTCACACACACAGATACACACCCACACTTACACACACTCACGCTCACACACACAGATACACACCCACACTTACACACACTCACGCTCACACACACAGATACCCACTCACACTTACACACACTCACGCTCACACACACAGATACACACCCACACTTACACATACTCACACTTACACACACAGATACACACTCACGCTTACACATACTCACACTTACACACACAGATACCCACTCACGCTTACACATACTCACACTCACACACAGATACACACCCATGCTTACACACACTCACACTTACACACACTCACGCTCACACACAGATACACACCTACACTTACACAAACCTACACTTACACACACATATACACACCCACACTTACACACACTCACACACACTCACACACAGACACACTCACACTTACACATACTCACACTCACATGCACAGATACACACTCACACTAACACAAACCCACACTTACACACACTCACACTTACACACACCCACACTTACACACACTCACAATCACACTTACATAAATTCACACTTACACACACTCGCACTCACACTTACACACACACACACTTACACACACTCACACTCACACTTACATACATTCAGACTTACACACACTCAGACCCACACTTACACACACAGAAATGCACTCACGCTTATACACACCCACACTTGCACACAGATACACACCCAGAATTACACACACTCACACTTGCACACACACTTACACACACAGAAACACACTCATGCTTATAGACACCCACACTTACACACACTCACACTTACACACACCCACACTTACACACACAGAAACACACTCACACTTACACACACTCACACTTATACACACCCATACTTACACACACTCACACTTATACACAACTACACTTACACACACCCACACTTGCACACACCCATACTTACACACACTCACACATATACACAGCCACTTACACACACTCACACTTACATACACCCACACTTACACACACTCACACTCACACATACACACACACACACTTACACACACTCACACTTACACTCACACTTACACGTACAGAAACACACTCACACTTACACACACCCATACTTACACATACTCACACTTACACACACCCATACTTATACACACTCACACTTATACACAACCACACTTACACACACAGAAACACATTCACACTTACATGCACCCACACTTACACACAGATACACACCCACACTTACACACACTTACACTTACACTCACACACACAGAAACACACTCACACTTACGCACACCCATACTTACACACACTCACACGTATACACACCCATACTTAAACACACTAACACACATCCACACATACACACACTCACACTTACACTCACACTTACACACACAGAAACACATTCACACTTACACGCACCCACACTTACACACAGATACACACCCACACTTACACACATTCACACTTATACACAACCACACTTACTCACACAGAAACACATTCACACTTACACGCACCCACACTTACACACAGATACACACCCACACTTACACACACTCACACTTATACACAACCACACTTACTCGCACATACACACACTCACACTTACGCACACCCATACTTACACACACTCACACTTATACACACCCACACTTACACACACTCACACTTATACACACCCACACTTACACACACTCACACTTACACACACTCACACTTACACACATCCATACTTACACACACTCACACTTATACACAACCACACTCACACACACAGAACCACACTCACACTTACACACACCCATACTTACATGCACCCACACTTACACAGATACACACACACAATTACACACACTCACACTTACACTCACACACACAGAAACACACTCACACTTATGCACACCCATACATACACACACTCACACTTACACACAACCACACTTACACACACTCACACTCAAACATACACACACTCACACATACCCACACTTACACACACCCACGCTTACACACACAAAAACACACACACTTACACACACTCACACTTACACTCACACTTACACACACAGAAACACACTCACACTTACACACGCCCACACTTACACACACTCACACTCAGACTTACACTTACACACACTCACACTTATACTCACACTTACACACACACACATTTACACTCACACTTACACACACACACACTTACACACAGATACACACCCACACTTACACACACTCACACTTACACTCACACTTACACACAGAAGCACGCTCACACTTATACACACCCACACTTGCACACGCTCACACTTACACTCCCCCATACTTACACACACTCACACTTACACACACCCACGCTTACACACACTCACACTTATACACACCCATACTTACACACACTCACACTTATACACAACCACAATTACACACACTCACTCTTACACAGCCCCATACTTACACACACTCACACTTATACACAACCACGCTTACACACACACTCACACTTACACAGACCCAAACTTACACACACTCATACTTACACACACCCACACTTGCACACACAGAAACACACTCGCACTTACACACACTCACACTTATACACACCCACACTTACACACACTCACACTTATACACACCCATACTTATACACACTCACATGTATACACACCCACAATTACACACACTCACACTTACACTCACACACACAGAAACACACTCACACTTATGCACACCCATACATACACACACTCACACTTACACACAACCACACTTACACACACTCACACTCACACATACACACACTCACACACACCCACACTTACACACACCCACGCGTACACACACAAAAACACACACACTTACACACACTCACACTTACACTCGCACTTCCACACACAGAAACACACTCACACTTACACACGCCCACACTTACACACACTCACACTCAGACTTACACTTACACACACTCACACTTACACTCACACTTACACACACCCACACTTACACACAGATACACACCCACACTTACACACACTCACACTTACACTCACACTTACACACACAGAAACACACTCACACTTATACACACCCACACTTGCACACACTCACACTTACACACACCCATACTTACACACACTCACACTTACACACACCCATACTTACACACACTCACACTTATACACACCCATACTTACACACACTCACACTTATACACAACCACACTTACACACACTCACTCTTACACAGCCCATACTTACACACACTCACACTTATACACAACCACGCTTACACACACACTCACACTTACACAGACCCAAACTTACACACACTCATACTTACACACACCCACACTTGCACACACAGAAACACACTCGCACTTACACACACTCACACTTATACACACCCACACTTACACACACTCACACTTATACACACCCATACTTATACACACTCACACGTATACACACCCACACTTACACACACTCACACGTACACACACCCATACTTACACACACTCACACTTATACACACCCACACTTACACACACTCACACTTACACACACCCATACTTACACACACTCACACTTATACACAACCACACTTACACACACTCACACTTACACAGACCCACACTTACACACACTCACACTTACACACACACACACTTACACACATTCACACTTACACTCACACACACAGAAACACACTCACACTTACACACACCCATACTTATACACACTCACACTTACACTCACACTTACACACACAGAAACACACTCACACTTATACACACCCACACTTGCACACACTCACACTTACACACACCCATACTTACACACACTCACACTTATACACAACCACACTTACACACACTCACTCTTACACAGCCCCATACTTACACACACTCACACTTATACACAACCACGCTTACACACACTCACACTTATACAAAACCACACTTACAGACACTCACACTTACACACACCCATATTGCACACACTCACACTTATACACACCCACACTTACACACACTCACACCCATACTTAAACACACTCACACTTACACACATCCACACTTACACACACTCACACTCACATTTACACTCACACTTACACACACTCACACACACCTACACTTACACACACTCACACTTACACTCATACTTACACACACAGAAACACACTCACACTTACACACACTCATACTTACACACACCCATACTTACACACAGAAACACACTCACACTTACACATACCCATACTTACACACACTCACACTTATACACACCCATATTTACACACACCCACACTTAAACACACAGAAACACACTCAGACTTACACACACTCACGCTTATACACAACCGTACTTACACACACTCACACTTATACACACCCATACTTACACACACTCACATGTATACACAGCCACTTACACACACTCACACTGACACACACCCATACTTACATACACTCACATTTATACACAACCACACTTACACACACAGGCATACTTATACTCACCCATACTTACACACACTCACACTTATACACACCCATACTTATACACATTCACACTTACAAACACTCACACTTACACACACAAAAACACACACACTTATACACACCCACACTTACACACATTCACACTTACAAACACTCACACTTACACACACAGAAACACACTCACACTAACACACACCCACACTTATACACACCCACACTTACACACACTCACACTCACACATACACACACTCACACACACCCACACTTACACACACCCACGCTTACACACACAAAAACACACACACTTACACACACTCACACTTACACTCACACTTACACACACAGAAACACACTCACACTTACACACGCCCACACTTACACACACCCACACTCAGACTTACACTTACACACACTCACACTTACACTCACACTTACACACACTCACACTTACCCTCACACTTACACACACACACACTTACACACAGATACACACCCACACTTACACACACTCACACTTACACTCACACTTACACACAGAAGCACGCTCACACTTATACACACCCACACTTGCACACGCTCACACTTACACTCCCCCATACTTACACACACTCACACTTACACACACCCACGCTTACACACACTCACACTTATACACACCCATACTTACACACACTCACACTTATACACAACCACAATTACACACACTCACTCTTACACAGCCCCATACTTACACACACTCACACTTATACACAACCACGCTTACACACACACTCACACTTACACAGACCCAAACTTACACACACTCATACTTACACACACCCACACTTGCACACACAGAAACACACTCGCACTTACACACACTCACACTTATACACACCCACACTTACACACACTCACACTTATACACACCCATACTTATACACACTCACATGTATACACACCCACAATTACACACACTCACACTTACACTCACACACACAGAAACACACTCACACTTATGCACACCCATACATACACACACTCACACTTACACACAACCACACTTACACACACTCACACTCACACATACACACACTCACACACACCCACACTTACACACACCCACGCGTACACACACAAAAACACACACACTTACACACACTCACACTTACACTCGCACTTCCACACACAGAAACACACTCACACTTACACACGCCCACACTTACACACACTCACACTCAGACTTACACTTACACACACTCACACTTACACTCACACTTACACATACTCACACTTACACTCACACTTACACACACCCACACTTACACACAGATACACACCCACACTTACACACACTCACACTTACACTCACACTTACACACACAGAAACACACTCACACTTATACACACCCACACTTGCACACACTCACACTTACACACACCCATACTTACACACACTCACACTTACACACACCCATACTTACACACACTCACACTTATACACACCCATACTTACACACACTCACACTTATACACAACCACACTTACACACACTCACTCTTACACAGCCCATACTTACACGCACTCACACTTATACACAACCACGCTTACACACACACTCACACTTACACAGACCCAAACTTACACACACTCATACTTACACACACCCACACTTGCACACACAGAAACACACTCGCACTTACACACACTCACACTTATACACACCCACACTTACACACACTCACACTTATACACACCCATACTTATACACACTCACACTTATACACAACCACACTTACACACACAGAAACACATTCACACTTACATGCACCCACACTTACACACAGATACACACCCACACTTACACACACTTACACTTACACTCACACACACAGAAACACACTCACACTTACGCACACCCATACTTACACACACTCACACGTATACACACCCATACTTAAACACACTAACACACATCCACACATACACACACTCACACTTACACTCACACTTACACACACAGAAACACATTCACACTTACACGCACCCACACTTACACACAGATACACACCCACACTTACACACATTCACACTTATACACAACCACACTTACTCACACAGAAACACATTCACACTTACACGCACCCACACTTACACACAGATACACACCCACACTTACACACACTCACACTTATACACAACCACACTTACTCGCACATATACACACTCACACTTACGCACACCCATACTTACACACACTCACACTTATACACACCCACACTTACACACACTCACACTTATACACACCCACACTTACACACACTCACACTTACACACACTCACACTTACACACATCCATACTTACACACACTCACACTTATACACAACCACACTCACACACACAGAACCACACTCACACTTACACACACCCATACTTACATGCACCCACACTTACACAGATACACACACACAATTACACACACTCACACTTACACTCACACACACAGAAACACACTCACACTTATGCACACCCATACATACACACACTCACACTTACACACAACCACACTTACACACACTCACACTCAAACATACACACACTCACACATACCCACACTTACACACACCCACGCTTACACACACAAAAACACACACACTTACACACACTCACACTTACACTCACACTTACACACACAGAAACACACTCACACTTACACACGCCCACACTTACACACACTCACACTCAGACTTACACTTACACACACTCACACTTATACTCACACTTACACACACACACATTTACACTCACACTTACACACACACACACTTACACACAGATACACACCCACACTTACACACACTCACACTTACACTCACACTTACACACAGAAGCACGCTCACACTTATACACACCCACACTTGCACACGCTCACACTTACACTCCCCCATACTTACACACACTCACACTTACACACACCCACGCTTACACACACTCACACTTATACACACCCATACTTACACACACTCACACTTATACACAACCACAATTACACACACTCACTCTTACACAGCCCCATACTTACACACACTCACACTTATACACAACCACGCTTACACACACACTCACACTTACACAGACCCAAACTTACACACACTCATACTTACACACACCCACACTTGCACACACAGAAACACACTCGCACTTACACACACTCACACTTATACACACCCACACTTACACACACTCACACTTATACACACCCATACTTATACACACTCACATGTATACACACCCACAATTACACACACTCACACTTACACTCACACACACAGAAACACACTCACACTTATGCACACCCATACATACACACACTCACACTTACACACAACCACACTTACACACACTCACACTCACACATACACACACTCACACACACCCACACTTACACACACCCACGCGTACACACACAAAAACACACACACTTACACACACTCACACTTACACTCGCACTTCCACACACAGAAACACACTCACACTTACACACGCCCACACTTACACACACTCACACTCAGACTTACACTTACACACACTCACACTTACACTCACACTTACACACACCCACACTTACACACAGATACACACCCACACTTACACACACTCACACTTACACTCACACTTACACACACAGAAACACACTCACACTTATACACACCCACACTTGCACACACTCACACTTACACACACCCATACTTACACACACTCACACTTACACACACCCATACTTACACACACTCACACTTATACACACCCATACTTACACACACTCACACTTATACACAACCACACTTACACACACTCACTCTTACACAGCCCATACTTACACACACTCACACTTATACACAACCACGCTTACACACACACTCACACTTACACAGACCCAAACTTACACACACTCATACTTACACACACCCACACTTGCACACACAGAAACACACTCGCACTTACACACACTCACACTTATACACACCCACACTTACACACACTCACACTTATACACACCCATACTTATACACACTCACACGTATACACACCCACACTTACACACACTCACACGTACACACACCCATACTTACACACACTCACACTTATACACACCCACACTTACACACACTCACACTTACACACACCCATACTTACACACACTCACACTTATACACAACCACACTTACACACACTCACACTTACACAGACCCACACTTACACACACTCACACTTACACACACACACACTTACACACATTCACACTTACACTCACACACACAGAAACACACTCACACTTACACACACCCATACTTATACACACTCACACTTACACTCACACTTACACACACAGAAACACACTCACACTTATACACACCCACACTTGCACACACTCACACTTACACACACCCATACTTACACACACTCACACTTATACACAACCACACTTACACACACTCACTCTTACACAGCCCCATACTTACACACACTCACACTTATACACAACCACGCTTACACACACTCACACTTATACAAAACCACACTTACAGACACTCACACTTACACACACCCATATTGCACACACTCACACTTATACACACCCACACTTACACACACTCACACCCATACTTAAACACACTCACACTTACACACATCCACACTTACACACACTCACACTCACATTTACACTCACACTTACACACACTCACACACACCTACACTTACACACACTCACACTTACACTCATACTTACACACACAGAAACACACTCACACTTACACACACTCATACTTACACACACCCATACTTACACACAGAAACACACTCACACTTACACATACCCATACTTACACACACTCACACTTATACACACCCATATTTACACACACCCACACTTAAACACACAGAAACACACTCAGACTTACACACACTCACGCTTATACACAACCGTACTTACACACACTCACACTTATACACACCCATACTTACACACACTCACATGTATACACAGCCACTTACACACACTCACACTGACACACACCCATACTTACATACACTCACATTTATACACAACCACACTTACACACACAGGCATACTTATACTCACCCATACTTAC
The DNA here is from genome assembly GCA_030390025.1 of Squalus acanthias. Lineage (NCBI taxonomy): Eukaryota > Metazoa > Chordata > Chondrichthyes > Squaliformes > Squalidae > Squalus > Squalus acanthias. The sequence goes on from CM059427.1 coordinate 76,533,243, forward strand.
ACACACTCACACTTATACACACCCATACTTATACACATTCACACTTACAAACACTCACACTTACACACACAAAAACACACACACTTATACACACCCACACTTACACACATTCACACTTACAAACACTCACACTTACACACACAGAAACACACTCACACTAACACACACCCACACTTATACACACCCACACTTACACACACTCACACTCACACATACACACACTCACACACACCCACACTTACACACACCCACGCTTACACACACAAAAACACACACACTTACACACACTCACACTTACACTCACACTTACACACACAGAAACACACTCACACTTACACACGCCCACACTTACACACACCCACACTCAGACTTACACTTACACACACTCACACTTACACTCACACTTACACACACTCACACTTACCCTCACACTTACACACACACACACTTACACACAGATACACACCCACACTTACACACACTCACACTTACACTCACACTTACACACAGAAGCACGCTCACACTTATACACACCCACACTTGCACACGCTCACACTTACACTCCCCCATACTTACACACACTCACACTTACACACACCCACGCTTACACACACTCACACTTATACACACCCATACTTACACACACTCACACTTATACACAACCACAATTACACACACTCACTCTTACACAGCCCCATACTTACACACACTCACACTTATACACAACCACGCTTACACACACACTCACACTTACACAGACCCAAACTTACACACACTCATACTTACACACACCCACACTTGCACACACAGAAACACACTCGCACTTACACACACTCACACTTATACACACCCACACTTACACACACTCACACTTATACACACCCATACTTATACACACTCACATGTATACACACCCACAATTACACACACTCACACTTACACTCACACACACAGAAACACACTCACACTTATGCACACCCATACATACACACACTCACACTTACACACAACCACACTTACACACACTCACACTCACACATACACACACTCACACACACCCACACTTACACACACCCACGCGTACACACACAAAAACACACACACTTACACACACTCACACTTACACTCGCACTTCCACACACAGAAACACACTCACACTTACACACGCCCACACTTACACACACTCACACTCAGACTTACACTTACACACACTCACACTTACACTCACACTTACACATACTCACACTTACACTCACACTTACACACACCCACACTTACACACAGATACACACCCACACTTACACACACTCACACTTACACTCACACTTACACACACAGAAACACACTCACACTTATACACACCCACACTTGCACACACTCACACTTACACACACCCATACTTACACACACTCACACTTACACACACCCATACTTACACACACTCACACTTATACACACCCATACTTACACACACTCACACTTATACACAACCACACTTACACACACTCACTCTTACACAGCCCATACTTACACGCACTCACACTTATACACAACCACGCTTACACACACACTCACACTTACACAGACCCAAACTTACACACACTCATACTTACACACACCCACACTTGCACACACAGAAACACACTCGCACTTACACACACTCACACTTATACACACCCACACTTACACACACTCACACTTATACACACCCATACTTATACACACTCACACGTATACACACCCACACTTACACACACTCACACGTACACACACCCATACTTACACACACTCACACTTATACACACCCACACTTACACACACTCACACTTACACACACCCATACTTACACACACTCACACTTATACACAACCACACTTACACACACTCACACTTACACAGACCCACACTTACACACACTCACACTTACACACACACACACTTACACACATTCACACTTACACTCACACACACAGAAACACACTCACACTTACACACACCCATACTTATACACACTCACACTTACACTCACACTTACACACACAGAAACACACTCACACTTATACACACCCACACTTGCACACACTCACACTTACACACACCCATACTTACACACACTCACACTTATACACAACCACACTTACACACACTCACTCTTACACAGCCCCATACTTACACACACTCACACTTATACACAACCACGCTTACACACACTCACACTTATACAAAACCACACTTACAGACACTCACACTTACACACACCCATATTGCACACACTCACACTTATACACACCCACACTTACACACACTCACACCCATACTTAAACACACTCACACTTACACACATCCACACTTACACACACTCACACTCACATTTACACTCACACTTACACACACTCACACACACCTACACTTACACACACTCACACTTACACTCATACTTACACACACAGAAACACACTCACACTTACACACACTCATACTTACACACACCCATACTTACACACAGAAACACACTCACACTTACACATACCCATACTTACACACACTCACACTTATACACACCCATATTTACACACACCCACACTTAAACACACAGAAACACACTCAGACTTACACACACTCACGCTTATACACAACCGTACTTACACACACTCACACTTATACACACCCATACTTACACACACTCACATGTATACACAGCCACTTACACACACTCACACTTACACACACCCATACTTACATACACTCACATTTATACACAACCACACTTACACACACAGGCATACTTATACTCACCCATACTTACACACACTCACACTTATACACACCCATACTTATACACACCCACACTTACACACATTCACACTTACACACACTCACACTTACACACACAGAAACACACTCACACTAACACACACCCACACTTATACACACCCACACTTACACACACTCACACTCACACATACACACACTCACACACACCCACACTTACACACACCCACGCTTACACACACAAAAACACACACACTTACACACACTCACACTTACACTCACACTTACACACACAGAAACACACTCACACTTACACACGCCCACACTTACACACACCCACACTCAGACTTACACTTACACACACTCACACTTACACTCACACTTACACACACTCACACTTACACTCACACTTACACACACTCACACTTACACACAGATACACACCCACACTTACACACACTCACACTTACACTCACACTTACACACACAGAAACACACTCACACTTATACACACCCACACTTGCACACACTCACACTTACACACACCCACACTTACACACACCCATACTTACACACACTCACACTTACACACACCCATACTTACACACACTCACACTTATACACACCCATACTTACACACACTCACACTTATACACAGCCACACTTACACACACTCACTCTTACACAGCCCCATACTTACACACACTCACACTTATACACAACCACGCTTACACACACACTCACACTTACACAGACCCAAACTTACACACACTCATACTTACACACACCCACACTTGCACACACAGAAACACACTCGCACTTACACACACTCACACTTATACACACCCACACTTACACACACTCACACTTATACACACCCACACTTACACACACTCACACTTATACAAAACCACACTTACAGACACACACACTTACACACACCCATATTACACACACTCACACTTATACACAACCACACTTACACACACACTCACTGTGGTAACACAATACAGTTTCCTGTGACTCGAACTTTATTGCATCACTTCCTGTGATTAGTCCAGGATAAATACTGGACTGATCAGTTGGATCCTGGAGAGGCATAGAGTAAGACCTCTTTTGTATGTAGCACCTTTTTAGTTGATTAAAGCTTACTTTAAGTTCACCACGCGTAAGGCTCATTCTTACGACAATTTAATCAACTTTGGAAAACTTTGCACTCAAACTTTTTGGACGAACTCGGAACTAAGGATCCAGGGAATCACCCATCATGGAAAACATCCTTAAACCATCGCGTCTTGACTTGGACCCAAACACCCCAGCAGCCGGTAAGGTGTGGAAACACTGGTATCGCACGTTTGACAATTTTCTGGAATATTGCAAGGCTGATGATGACTCAAAGTTGCGGATACTCATCAACTGTGTCACCCCGAATGTATTTCAGTATGTGGAGGAATGGGGCAGTTACGAGGAGGCAATTCGGACGCTTAAGAGACTATATACTAAGACACCGAATGAGGTCTATGCCAGACATCTACTAGCTACAGCCCAACAAGGGCCGGAGGAATCCATTGATAAATTCCTCCAAGAGCTTCGCAGACTTAGTATGGACTGTAACTTTCAGGCAGCCTCAGCTGAGCTGTACCGTGAAGAAATGATCCGTGATGTTTTCATCTGCGGGCTTGCCTCCCCATTTATACGCCAGCGTCTACTGGAAAGTAAGACACTTGAGCTTCAGAGAGCTTATGACATGGCTTGCTCTCTAGATCTGGCAAAAAGAAATGCAGACCTTTATACAGTGCCCAGACCTCGGTCTACTGCCTTAACTACAGTCAGGCAATTTAAGAGGCCACAGGTGAACTCTATTAGGGAGGACTTTATCCCTGACGATCAATCTGATGACTTCACTGATGAAGAGGATGATGACCCCACTGTGGCAGCCTCTTGGCAATCTAAGAAATGCTTCTTTTGTGGTGATGAGTTTCACCCTCGGAAATTCTGCCCTGCTCGCAATGCGTTTTGCAGTCATTGCAACAAAAAGGGTCATTTTGCAAAGGTTTGCCTATCAAGAGCCTCTACGAGGGCTTATCAAGCTAAGTCCTACCGAACTGCCCCGGTAAGGGCCTATCAAGATGTTCCGGCTAAAATCTATCGTGCTTCCTCTCGGGTTTCCTCTCGAAGAAACACACCTAGAGTTTCAGCCACTCTTTGTGCAACGACACCAATTACAGCTGCTTGTCCTCAGAACCTATTCCATGCAGCTACAAAAGCATCAATTAATGGACATACTTTAGATGCCTTAATTGACTCAGGTAGCACTGATAGTTTCATTAGGGAACAGATTGTTGCAGAGTTAAAGCTACATGTTTTCCCAACGGACCAGGCAATTGCGATGGCTCAGTCATCACTTAATACCAGAATTTCTGGCTTTTGTATGGTTGAAATAACACTTAATGGTCACAGGTATCCTTCCACCCGGCTTTCGGTGCTCAAGGACTTGTGTAGTGATCTTATCTTAGGGCTGGATTTTCAAAAGCAGCATAAGAAGCTCACCATTGAGTTCGGCGGATCCAAACCTGAACTCACTATTTCTAATATACTACCTCGATTACCGTTCTGTGTATTGTCAGCAGCTTCACTGGATGAACCCTCACTGTTTACCAGTATCCCTCCTCGATGCAAACCGATTATAACAAAGTCACGACGTTTCAGTCAGGAAGACCAGTCTTTTATTGCGGCTGAGATTTCTCGGCTTTTAGCAGAGGATATCATCGAGCCTTGTTCGTCGCCATGGCGCGCCCAGGTCGTTATTGTTAAGAACCCTCTACAACCTCACAAGAAACGGCTGTGCATTGACTATTCACAGACCATCAATCAATATACGGACTTGGACGCATACCCATTGCCGCGCATCGATGATATGGTTAATAAACTGGCTGAGTACACGGTGTTCTCAACATATGATCTGAAAAGTGCCTATCATCAGGTACCCTTGAAGGTCTCAGACAAGCAGTATACGGCCTTTGAAGCCAATGGACGGCTGTATCAATTTCGTCGCCTCCCCTTTGGGGTCACTAATGGAGTGGCTGTCTTCCAGCGAGCAATGGATGACCTGGTCAAACAGGAAGACTTGAAGGATACGTTTCCTTATCTGGACAATATTACTGTCGCAGGTCGCAATCAGCGGGAACATGACGCCAATCTCCAACGATTTTGGGATGCACTCCAGCACCGTAATTTGACATTAAATGCGGCTAAATCCATTGAGTCACAACCAACCATCAACATCCTTGGCTATTGTGTGGGCAATGGCATCATTAAACCTGACCCTGAAAGGCTTCGCCCACTCCAAGAACTCCCGCCACCTAAGAATCCGGCCTCCTTGCGCCGGGCCCTCGGCCTGTTTGCATACTATGCTAAATGGATTCCTAACTTCTCGGACCGAATCCAACCTCTACTGAAGGCCAGCACATTCCCACTAGACACAGCGGCTGTTGCAGCCTTTAACCTCCTGAAAAAACAGTTGGAGAAAGCGGCTCTTCACTCCATCGATGAGAGTCTTCCTTTTGTTGTTGAGTGTGATGCCTCGGAGGTGGCGATCTCGGCCACTCTGAATCAGGAAGGTCGTCCGGTGGCATTTTTGTCCAGGACTTTTCAAGGGGCTGAGCTACATTATCCTCCAGTCGAGAAAGAAGCTACAGCCATCATAGAGGCAGTACGGAAGTGGAGTCATCTCCTAGCTCGCCAGCACTTTACCTTAATCACGGACCAGCGATCGGTCGCCTTCATGCTCGATAATCGAAAACGGACCAAAATTAAAAATAATAAAATCCAGCTTTGGCGGCTGGAATTGGCCTCTTTTGGTTACACCATCCACTATCGACCTGGCAAGGAGAATGTGGCTCCGGATACCCTCACACGAGCATTCTGCTCCGCCATGGCACCCTCTACGCTCGTAGACATCCATGATGGGTTGTGTCATCCGGGCGTTACTCGCATGCTACACTTCGTGCGGTCCCGAAATCTCCCATTCTCTACCGGGGATGTAAAGAAGATGTGCTCGGACTGCAGAGTCTGTGCGGAATTGAAACCTCAGTTTTTCCGCCCCTCGGGTGGTATACTCATACATGCGACCCAGCCAATGCAACGGCTTAGCATCGATTTTAAGGGGCCGTTGCCCTCTTCAACTCGCAACACTTATCTATTGACCATGGTCGATGAGTATTCCCGTTTTCCGTTTGCCTTTCCCTGCCCCAATATGCTGACGACCACGGTTATCAGCTGCCTTGAGCAGGTATTTGCTTTCTGTGGCATGGCATCCTATGTTCATTCGGATCGGGGCCCTTCTTTTATGTCAGTAGAACTCAAGGCCTATCTCTCGGAACGGGGTATTGCTGCCAGCAAAACTACGCCTTATCATCCGGTCGGGAATGGGCAAGTCGAGCGTTTTAACGCTATCATCTGGAATGCGGTACGTCTGGCTTTGAGATCTCGGGGCCTACCCAACCAGCAATGGGAAGCAGTACTTCCAGACGCATTACACTCCACACGGTCCCTCCTTTCGACCGCCACAAATACGACGCCTCATGAACGGTTCTTCCGATTTCAGCGTCGCTCATCCTATGGGATATCTCTCCCGTCGTGGCTGACTGCACCGGGATCAGTGCTACTCCGAAGATATGTCCGGGCGTCTAAGAATGACCCCCTGGTAGATGAGGTTGAGCTCACTGACGTCAACCCTACCTACACCTATATTCGGTATCCTGACGGTCGGGAATCTACCGTGTCATTGCGGGATCTGGCTCCCTGCCCGCCGAAACATAGAGGGACACCAGGGGATGATATTGTACCAGGCACATCTCTGGGCTCGCCAGGTGCCTCTCATCACGATCTGGATCTGACGCCGGCTGGTACCTCACTCCAGCGTGCCGACCTGGGGCAGACTGACTATGAGCCCGTCGGGGCTCGCACGCGCAGCCACGATCCACCCCGTACCGTACGCTCGGAAACGGATCTGCCACAGCCCTGCCCGACACCCGTTCGGGCACCAGTACACAGTCAGGATCGTCCTGACCCCTCACAGAGCGGGCTGGATCACTCGGACTCTGGTCCACGGCCCGCGGCAGGTAAACGGGCTAGGGGCCCTCTACCGCTACGAGAACCCAAATGGGTGCGGCTCTCCCTCGTCCAGCGGCTACGAAATGGAGGGAGCATCCCGGCCTCCTAATCTTTTGGGGGGGGAGAACGTGGTAACACAATACAGCTTCCTGTGACTCGAACTTTATTGCATCACTTCCTGTGATTAGTCCAGGATAAATACTGGACTGATCAGTTGGATCCTGGAGAGGCATAGAGTAAGACCTCTTTTGTATGTAGCACCTTTTTAGTTGATTAAAGCTTATTTAAGTTCACCACGCGTACGGCTCATTCTTACGGCACTCACACAGACCCATACTTACACACACTCACATGTATACACACCCACACTTACACACACTCACACCCATACTTAAACACACTCACACTTACACACATCCACACTTACACACACTCACACTCACATTTACACTCACACTTAAACACACTCACACACACCTACACTTACACACACTTACACTCATACTTACACACACAGAAACACACTCATACTTACACACACTCACAGTTACACACACCCATACTTACACACACTCACACTTATACACACCCATACTTACACACACTCACTTACTTACACTTACACACACTCACACTTATACACAACCACACTTACACCCACCCACACTTACACACATTCACACTTACACTCACACACACAGAAACACACTCACACTTACACACACCCATACTTACACACACTCACACTTACACTCACACTTACACACACAGAAACACACTCACACTTATACACACCCACACTTGCACACACTCACACTTACACACACCCACGCTTACACACACTCACACTTACACACACCCATACTTACGCACACTCACACTTATACACAACCACAATTACACACACTCACTCTTACACAGCCCCATACTTACACACACTCACACTTATACAAAACCACGCTTACACACACACTCACACTTACACAGACCCAAACTTACACACACTCATACTTACACACATCCACACTTGCACACACAGAAACACACTTGCACTTACACACACTCACACTTATACACACCCACACTTACACACACTCACACTTATACACACCCATACTTATACACACTCGCATGTATACACACCCACACTTACACACACTCAAACATACACACACCCATACTTACACACACTCACACTTATACACACCCACGCTTACACACACTCACATTTATACACACCCACACTTACACACACTCACACTTATACAAAACCACACTTACAGACACTCACACTTACACACACCCATATTACACACACTCACACTTATACACACCCACACTTACACACACTCACACCCATACTTAAACACACTCACACTTACACACATCCACACGTACACACACTCACACTCACATTTACACTCACACTTACACACACTCACACACACCTACACTTACACACACTCACACTTACACTCATACTTACACACACAGAAACACACTCACACTTACACACACTCATACTTACACACACTCACACTTACACACCCCCATACTTACACACACTCACACTTATACACAACCACACTTACACACACAGAAACACATTGACACTTATACACAACCGCACTTACACACACAGAAACACATTCACACTTACACACATTCACACTTACACACACTCACACTTACACTCACACTTACACACACCCATACTTACACACAGAAACACACTCACACTTACACACACCCATACTTACACACACTCACACTTACACTCACACTTACACACACCCATACTTACACACAGAAACACACTCACACTTACACACACCCACACTTACACACACTCACACTTATACACACCCATACTTATACACACTCGCATGTATACACACCCACACTTACACACACTCAAACATACACACACCCATACTTACACACACTCACACTTATACACACCCACGCTTACACACACTCACATTTATACACACCCACACTTACACACACTCACACTTATACAAAACCACACTTACAGACACTCACACTTACACACACCCATATTACACACACTCACACTTATACACACCCACACTTACACACACTCACACCCATACTTAAACACACTCACACTTACACACATCCACACGTACACACACTCACACTCACATTTACACTCACACTTACACACACTCACACACACCTACACTTACACACACTCACACTTACACTCATACTTACACACACAGAAACACACTCACACTTACACACACTCATACTTACACACACTCACACTTACACACCCCCATACTTACACACACTCACACTTATACACAACCACACTTACACACACAGAAACACATTGACACTTATACACAACCGCACTTACACACACAGAAACACATTCACACTTACACACATTCACACTTACACACACTCACACTTACACTCACACTTACACACACCCATACTTACACACAGAAACACACTCACACTTACACACACCCATACTTACACACACTCACACTTACACTCACACTTACACACACCCATACTTACACACAGAAACACACTCACACTTACACACACCCATATTTACACACACCCACACTTAAACACACATAAACACACTCAGACTTACACACACTCACGCTTATACACAACCACACTTACACACACACTCACACTTACACACACCCATACTTACACACACTCACATGTATACACAGCCACTTACACACACTCACACTTACACACACCCATACTTACATACACTCACATTTATACACAACCACACTTACACACACAGTCATACTTATACACACCCATACTTACACACACTCACACTTATACACACCCACACTTACACACATTCACACTTACACACACTCACACTTACACACACAGAAACACACTCACACTAAAACACACTCGCACTTATACACACCCACACTTACACACACTCACACTTATACAAAACCACACTTACAGACACTCACACTTACACACACCCATATTACACACACTCACACTTATACACATCCATACTTAAACACACTTACACTTACACACATCCACACGTACACACACTCACACTCACATTTACACTCACACTTACACACACTCACACACACCTACACTTACACACACTCACACTTACACTCATACTTACACACACAGAAACACACTCACACTTCCACACACTCATACTTACACACACTCACACTTACACTCCCCCATACTTACACACACTCACACTTATACACAACCACACTTACAGACACAGAAACACATTCACACTTATACACAACCGCACTTACACACACAGAAACACATTCACACTTACACACATTCACACTTACACACACTCACACTTACACTCACACTTACACACACCCATACTTACACACAGAAACACACTCACACTTACACACACCCATACTTACACACACTCACACTTATACACACAGAAACACACTCAGACTTACACACACTCACGCTTATACACAACTGTACTTACACACACTCACACTTATACACACCCATACTTACACACACTCACACTAATACACAACCACACTTACACACACACTCACACACACCCATACTTACACACACTCACATGTATACACAGCCACTTAGACACACTCACACTTACACACACCCATACTTACATACACTCACATTTATACACAACCACACTTACACACACAGTCATACTTATACACACCCATACTTACACACACTCACACTTATACACACCCACACTTACACACATTCACACTTACACACACTCACACTTACACACACAGCAACACACTCACACTAACACACACTCGCACTTATACACACCCACACTTACACACACTCACACATACACACACCCACACTTACACACACTCACACGTATACACACCCACACTTACACACACTCACACTTATACAAAACCACACTTACACTTACACTCACACTTACACACACCCATACTTACACACACTCACACTTATACACAACCACACTTACACACACACTCACACAGACCCATACTTACACACATTCACACTTACACGCACCCACGCTTACACAGAGATACACACACCCACACTTACACACACTCACACTTACACTCACACACAGAAACACACTCACACTTATACACACCCATACTTACTGACACTCACACTTACACACGCCCATACTTACACACACTCACACTTATACACACCCACACTTACACACACTCACACGTATACACATCCACACTTACACACACTCACACCCATACTTAAACACACTCACACTTACACACATCCACACTTACACACACTCACACTCACATTTACACTCACACTTACACACAACCACACTTACACACACTCACACTCAAACATACACACACTCACACACACCCACACTTACACACACCCACACTTACACACACAAAAACACACACACTTACACACACTCACACTTACACTCACACTTACACACACAGAAACACACTCACACTTACACACGCCCACACTTACACACACTCACACTTATACAAAACCACACTTACAGACACTCACACTTACACACACCCATATTGCACACACTCACACTTATACACACCCACACTTACACACACTCACACCCATACTTAAACACACTCACACTTACACACATCCACACTTACACACACTCACACTCACATTTACACTCACACTTACACACACTCACACACACCTACACTTACACACACTCACACTTACACTCATACTTACACACACAGAAACACACTCACACTTACACACACTCATACTTACACACACCCATACTTACACACAGAAACACACTCACACTTACACATACCCATACTTACACACACTCACACTTATACACACCCATATTTACACACACCCACACTTAAACACACAGAAACACACTCAGACTTACACACACTCACGCTTATACACAACCGTACTTACACACACTCACACTTATACACACCCATACTTACACACACTCACATGTATACACAGCCACTTACACACACTCACACTTACACACACCCATACTTACATACACTCACATTTATACACAACCACACTTACACACACACTCACACTTATACACACCCATACTTATACACACCCACACTTACACACATTCACACTTACACACACTCACACTTACACACACAGAAACACACTCACACTAACACACACCCACACTTATACACACCCACACTTACACACACTCACACTCACACATACACACACTCACACACACCCACACTTACACACACCCACGCTTACACACACAAAAACACACACACTTACACACACTCACACTTACACTCACACTTACACACACAGAAACACACTCACACTTACACACGCCCACACTTACACACACCCACACTCAGACTTACACTTACACACACTCACACTTACACTCACACTTACACACACTCACACTTACACTCACACTTACACACACACACACTTACACACAGATACACACCCACACTTACACACACTCACACTTACACTCACACTTACACACAGAAGCACGCTCACACTTATACACACCCACACTTGCACACGCTCACACTTACACTCCCCCATACTTACACACACTCACACTTACACACACCCACGCTTACACACACTCACACTTATACACACCCATACTTACACACACTCACACTTATACACAACCACAATTACACACACTCACTCTTACACAGCCCCATACTTACACACACTCACACTTATACACAACCACGCTTACACACACACTCACACTTACACAGACCCAAACTTACACACACTCATACTTACACACACCCACACTTGCACACACAGAAACACACTCGCACTTACACACACTCACACTTATACACACCCACACTTACACACACTCACACTTATACACACCCATACTTATACACACTCACATGTATACACACCCACAATTACACACACTCACACTTACACTCACACACACAGAAACACACTCACACTTATGCACACCCATACATACACACACTCACACTTACACACAACCACACTTACACACACTCACACTCACACATACACACACTCACACACACCCACACTTACACACACCCACGCGTACACACACAAAAACACACACACTTACACACACTCACACTTACACTCGCACTTCCACACACAGAAACACACTCACACTTACACACGCCCACACTTACACACACTCACACTCAGACTTACACTTACACACACTCACACTTACACTCACACTTACACATACTCACACTTACACTCACACTTACACACACCCACACTTACACACAGATACACACCCACACTTACACACACTCACACTTACACTCACACTTACACACACAGAAACACACTCACACTTATACACACCCACACTTGCACACACTCACACTTACACACACCCATACTTACACACACTCACACTTACACACACCCATACTTACACACACTCACACTTATACACACCCATACTTACACACACTCACACTTATACACAACCACACTTACACACACTCACTCTTACACAGCCCATACTTACACACACTCACACTTATACACAACCACGCTTACACACACACTCACACTTACACAGACCCAAACTTACACACACTCATACTTACACACACCCACACTTGCACACACAGAAACACACTCGCACTTACACACACTCACACTTATACACACCCACACTTACACACACTCACACTTATACACACCCATACTTATACACACTCACACGTATACACACCCACACTTACACACACTCACACGTACACACACCCATACTTACACACACTCACACTTATACACACCCACACTTACACACACTCACACTTACACACACCCATACTTACACACACTCACACTTATACACAACCACACTTACACACACTCACACTTACACACACCCACACTTACACACACTCACACTTACACACACACACACTTACACACATTCACACTTACACTCACACACACAGAAACACACTCACACTTACACACACCCATACTTATACACACTCACACTTACACTCACACTTACACACACAGAAACACACTCACACTTATACACACCCACACTTGCACACACTCACACTTACACACACCCACGCTTACACACACTCACACTTACACACACCCATACTTACACACACTCACACTTATACACAACCACACTTACACACACTCACTCTTACACAGCCCCATACTTACACACACTCACACTTATACACAACCACGCTTACACACACTCACACTTATACAAAACCACACTTACAGACACTCACACTTACACACACCCATATTGCACACACTCACACTTATACACACCCACACTTACACACACTCACACCCATACTTAAACACACTCACACTTACACACATCCACACTTACACACACTCACACTCACATTTACACTCACACTTACACACACTCACACACACCTACACTTACACACACTCACACTTACACTCATACTTACACACACAGAAACACACTCACACTTACACACACTCATACTTACACACACCCACACTTACACACAGAAACACACTCACACTTACACACACCCATACTTACACACACTCACACTTATACACACCCATATTTACACACACCCACACTTAAACACACAGAAACACACTCAGACTTACACACACTCACGCTTATACACAACCGTACTTACACACACTCACACTTATACACACCCATACTTACACACACTCACATGTATACACAGCCACTTACACACACTCACACTTACATACACCCATACTTACATACACTCACATTTATACACAACCACACTTACACACACAGGCATACTTATACTCACCCATACTTACACACACTCACACTTATACACACCCATACTTATACACACCCACACTTACACACATTCACACTTACACACACTCACACTTACACACACAGAAACACACTCACACTAACACACACCCACACTTATACACACCCACACTTACACACACTCACACTCACACATACACACACTCACACACACCCACACTTACACACACCCACGCTTACACACACAAAAACACACACACTTACACACACTCACACTTACACTCACACTTACACACACAGAAACACACTCACACTTACACACGCCCACACTTACACACACCCACACTCAGACTTACACTTACACACACTCACACTTACACACAGATACACACCCACACTTACACACACTCACACTTACACTCACACTTACACACACAGAAACACACTCACACTTATACACACCCACACTTGCACACACTCACACTTACACACACCCACACTTACACACACCCATACTTACACACACTCACACTTACACACACCCATACTTACACACACTCACACTTATACACACCCATACTTACACACACTCACACTTATACACAACCACACTTACACACACTCACTCTTACACAGCCCCATACTTACACACACTCACACTTATACACAACCACGCTTACACACACACTCACACTTACACAGACCCAAACTTACACACACTCATACTTACACACACCCAGACTTGCACACACAGAAACACACTCGCACTTACACACACTCACACTTATACACACCCACACTTACACACACTCACACTTATACACACCCACACTTACACACACTCACACTTATACAAAACCACACTTACACACACTCACACTCACATTTACACTCACACTTACACACACTCACACACACCTACACTTACACACAACCACACTTACACACACTCACACTCACACATACACACACTCACACACACCCACACTTACACACACCCACGCGTACACACACAAAAACACACACACTTACACACACTCACACTTACACTCGCACTTCCACACACAGAAACACACTCACACTTACACACGCCCACACTTACACACACTCACACTCAGACTTACACTTACACACACTCACACTTACACTCACACTTACACATACTCACACTTACACTCACACTTACACACACCCACACTTACACACAGATACACACCCACACTTACACACACTCACACTTACACTCACACTTACACACACAGAAACACACTCACACTTATACACACCCACACTTGCACACACTCACACTTACACACACCCATACTTACACACACTCACACTTACACACACCCATACTTACACACACTCACACTTATACACACCCATACTTACACACACTCACACTTATACACAACCACACTTACACACACTCACTCTTACACAGCCCATACTTACACACACTCACACTTATACACAACCACGCTTACACACACACTCACACTTACACAGACCCAAACTTACACACACTCATACTTACACACACCCACACTTGCACACACAGAAACACACTCGCACTTACACACACTCACACTTATACACACCCACACTTACACACACTCACACTTATACACACCCATACTTATACACACTCACACGTATACACACCCACACTTACACACACTCACACGTACACACACCCATACTTACACACACTCACACTTATACACACCCACACTTACACACACTCACACTTACACACACCCATACTTACACACACTCACACTTATACACAACCACACTTACACACACTCACACTTACACAGACCCACACTTACACACACTCACACTTACACACACACACACTTACACACATTCACACTTACACTCACACACACAGAAACACACTCACACTTACACACACCCATACTTATACACACTCACACTTACACTCACACTTACACACACAGAAACACACTCACACTTATACACACCCACACTTGCACACACTCACACTTACACACACCCATACTTACACACACTCACACTTATACACAACCACACTTACACACACTCACTCTTACACAGCCCCATACTTACACACACTCACACTTATACACAACCACGCTTACACACACTCACACTTATACAAAACCACACTTACAGACACTCACACTTACACACACCCATATTGCACACACTCACACTTATACACACCCACACTTACACACACTCACACCCATACTTAAACACACTCACACTTACACACATCCACACTTACACACACTCACACTCACATTTACACTCACACTTACACACACTCACACACACCTACACTTACACACACTCACACTTACACTCATACTTACACACACAGAAACACACTCACACTTACACACACTCATACTTACACACACCCATACTTACACACAGAAACACACTCACACTTACACATACCCATACTTACACACACTCACACTTATACACACCCATATTTACACACACCCACACTTAAACACACAGAAACACACTCAGACTTACACACACTCACGCTTATACACAACCGTACTTACACACACTCACACTTATACACACCCATACTTACACACACTCACATGTATACACAGCCACTTACACACACTCACACTTACACACACCCATACTTACATACACTCACATTTATACACAACCACACTTACACACACAGGCATACTTATACTCACCCATACTTACACACACTCACACTTATACACACCCATACTTATACACACCCACACTTACACACATTCACACTTACACACACTCACACTTACACACACAGAAACACACTCACACTAACACACACCCACACTTATACACACCCACACTTACACACACTCACACTCACACATACACACACTCACACACACCCACACTTACACACACCCACGCTTACACACACAAAAACACACACACTTACACACACTCACACTTACACTCACACTTACACACACAGAAACACACTCACACTTACACACGCCCACACTTACACACACCCACACTCAGACTTACACTTACACACACTCACACTTACACTCACACTTACACACACTCACACTTACACTCACACTTACACACACTCACACTTACACACAGATACACACCCACACTTACACACACTCACACTTACACTCACACTTACACACACAGAAACACACTCACACTTATACACACCCACACTTGCACACACTCACACTTACACACACCCACACTTACACACACCCATACTTACACACACTCACACTTACACACACCCATACTTACACACACTCACACTTATACACACCCATACTTACACACACTCACACTTATACACAACCACACTTACACACACTCACTCTTACACAGCCCCATACTTACACACACTCACACTTATACACAACCACGCTTACACACACACTCACACTTACACAGACCCAAACTTACACACACTCATACTTACACACACCCACACTTGCACACACAGAAACACACTCGCACTTACACACACTCACACTTATACACACCCACACTTACACACACTCACACTTATACACACCCACACTTACACACACTCACACTTATACAAAACCACACTTACAGACACACACACTTACACACACCCATATTACACACACTCACACTTATACACAACCACACTTACACACACACTCACTGTGGTAACACAATACAGTTTCCTGTGACTCGAACTTTATTGCATCACTTCCTGTGATTAGTCCAGGATAAATACTGGACTGATCAGTTGGATCCTGGAGAGGCATAGAGTAAGACCTCTTTTGTATGTAGCACCTTTTTAGTTGATTAAAGCTTACTTTAAGTTCACCACGCGTAAGGCTCATTCTTACGACAATTTAATCAACTTTGGAAAACTTCGCACTCAAACTTTTTGGACGAACTCGGAACTAAGGATCCAGGGAATCACCCATCATGGAAAACATCCTTAAACCATCGCGTCTTGACTTGGACCCAAACACCCCAGCAGCCGGTAAGGTGTGGAAACACTGGTATCGCACGTTTGACAATTTTCTGGAATATTGCAAGGCTGATGATGACTCAAAGTTGCGGATACTCATCAACTGTGTCACCCCGAATGTATTTCAGTATGTGGAGGAATGGGGCAGTTACGAGGAGGCAATTCGGACGCTTAAGAGACTATATACTAAGACACCGAATGAGGTCTATGCCAGACATCTACTAGCTACAGCCCAACAAGGGCCGGAGGAATCCATTGATAAATTCCTCCAAGAGCTTCGCAGACTTAGTATGGACTGTAACTTTCAGGCAGCCTCAGCTGAGCTGTACCGTGAAGAAATGATCCGTGATGTTTTCATCTGCGGGCTTGCCTCCCCATTTATACGCCAGCGTCTACTGGAAAGTAAGACACTTGAGCTTCAGAGAGCTTATGACATGGCTTGCTCTCTAGATCTGGCAAAAAGAAATGCAGACCTTTATACAGTGCCCAGACCTCGGTCTACTGCCTTAACTACAGTCAGGCAATTTAAGAGGCCACAGGTGAACTCTATTAGGGAGGACTTTATCCCTGACGATCAATCTGATGACTTCACTGATGAAGAGGATGATGACCCCACTGTGGCAGCCTCTTGGCAATCTAAGAAATGCTTCTTTTGTGGTGATGAGTTTCACCCTCGGAAATTCTGCCCTGCTCGCAATGCGTTTTGCAGTCATTGCAACAAAAAGGGTCATTTTGCAAAGGTTTGCCTATCAAGAGCCTCTACGAGGGCTTATCAAGCTAAGTCCTACCGAACTGCCCCGGTAAGGGCCTATCAAGATGTTCCGGCTAAAATCTATCGTGCTTCCTCTCGGGTTTCCTCTCGAAGAAACACACCTAGAGTTTCAGCCACTCTTTGTGCAACGACACCAATTACAGCTGCTTGTCCTCAGAACCTATTCCATGCAGCTACAAAAGCATCAATTAATGGACATACTTTAGATGCCTTAATTGACTCAGGTAGCACTGATAGTTTCATTAGGGAACAGATTGTTGCAGAGTTAAAGCTACATGTTTTCCCAACGGACCAGGCAATTGCGATGGCTCAGTCATCACTTAATACCAGAATTTCTGGCTTTTGTATGGTTGAAATAACACTTAATGGTCACAGGTATCCTTCCACCCGGCTTTCGGTGCTCAAGGACTTGTGTAGTGATCTTATCTTAGGGCTGGATTTTCAAAAGCAGCATAAGAAGCTCACCATTGAGTTCGGCGGATCCAAACCTGAACTCACTATTTCTAATATACTACCTCGATTACCGTTCTGTGTATTGTCAGCAGCTTCACTGGATGAACCCTCACTGTTTACCAGTATCCCTCCTCGATGCAAACCGATTATAACAAAGTCACGACGTTTCAGTCAGGAAGACCAGTCTTTTATTGCGGCTGAGATTTCTCGGCTTTTAGCAGAGGATATCATCGAGCCTTGTTCGTCGCCATGGCGCGCCCAGGTCGTTATTGTTAAGAACCCTCTACAACCTCACAAGAAACGGCTGTGCATTGACTATTCACAGACCATCAATCAATATACGGACTTGGACGCATACCCATTGCCGCGCATCGATGATATGGTTAATAAACTGGCTGAGTACACGGTGTTCTCAACATATGATCTGAAAAGTGCCTATCATCAGGTACCCTTGAAGGTCTCAGACAAGCAGTATACGGCCTTTGAAGCCAATGGACGGCTGTATCAATTTCGTCGCCTCCCCTTTGGGGTCACTAATGGAGTGGCTGTCTTCCAGCGAGCAATGGATGACCTGGTCAAACAGGAAGACTTGAAGGATACGTTTCCTTATCTGGACAATATTACTGTCGCAGGTCGCAATCAGCGGGAACATGACGCCAATCTCCAACGATTTTGGGATGCACTCCAGCACCGTAATTTGACATTAAATGCGGCTAAATCCATTGAGTCACAACCAACCATCAACATCCTTGGCTATTGTGTGGGCAATGGCATCATTAAACCTGACCCTGAAAGGCTTCGCCCACTCCAAGAACTCCCGCCACCTAAGAATCCGGCCTCCTTGCGCCGGGCCCTCGGCCTGTTTGCATACTATGCTAAATGGATTCCTAACTTCTCGGACCGAATCCAACCTCTACTGAAGGCCAGCACATTCCCACTAGACACAGCGGCTGTTGCAGCCTTTAACCTCCTGAAAAAACAGTTGGAGAAAGCGGCTCTTCACTCCATCGATGAGAGTCTTCCTTTTGTTGTTGAGTGTGATGCCTCGGAGGTGGCGATCTCGGCCACTCTGAATCAGGAAGGTTGTCCGGTGGCATTTTTGTCCAGGACTTTTCAAGGGGCTGAGCTACATTATCCTCCAGTCGAGAAAGAAGCTACAGCCATCATAGAGGCAGTACGGAAGTGGAGTCATCTCCTAGCTCGCCAGCACTTTACCTTAATCACGGACCAGCGATCGGTCGCCTTCATGCTCGATAATCGAAAACGGACCAAAATTAAAAATAATAAAATCCAGCTTTGGCGGCTGGAATTGGCCTCTTTTGGTTACACCATCCACTATCGACCTGGCAAGGAGAATGTGGCTCCGGATACCCTCACACGAGCATTCTGCTCCGCCATGGCACCCTCTACGCTCGTAGACATCCATGATGGGTTGTGTCATCCGGGCGTTACTCGCATGCTACACTTCGTGCGGTCCCGAAATCTCCCATTCTCTACCGGGGATGTAAAGAAGATGTGCTCGGACTGCAGAGTCTGCGGAATTGAAACCTCAGTTTTTCCGCCCCTCGGGTGGTATACTCATACATGCGACCCAGCCAATGCAACGGCTTAGCATCGATTTTAAGGGGCCGTTGCCCTCTTCAACTCACAACACTTATCTATTGACCATGGTCGATGAGTATTCCCGTTTTCCGTTTGCCTTTCCCTGCCCCAATATGCTGACGACCACGGTTATCAGCTGCCTTGAGCAGGTATTTGCTTTCTGTGGCATGGCATCCTATGTTCATTCGGATCAGGGCCCTTCTTTTATGTCAGTAGAACTCAAGGCCTATCTCTCGGAACGGGGTATTGCTGCCAGCAAAACTACGCCTTATCATCCGGTCGGGAATGGGCAAGTCGAGCGTTTTAACGCTATCATCTGGAATGCGGTACGTCTGGCTTTGAGATCTCGGGGCCTACCCAACCAGCAATGGGAAGCAGTACTTCCAGACGCATTACACTCCACACGGTCCCTCCTTTCGACCGTCACAAATACGACGCCTCATGAACGGTTCTTCCGATTTCAGCGTCGCTCATCCTATGGGATATCTCTCCCGTCGTGGCTGACTGCACCGGGATCAGTGCTACTCCGAAGATATGTCCGGGCGTCTAAGAATGACCCCCTGGTAGATGAGGTTGAGCTCACTGACGTCAACCCTACCTACACCTATATTCGGTATCCTGACGGTCGGGAATCTACCGTGTCATTGCGGGATCTGGCTCCCTGCCCGCCGAAACATAGAGGGACACCAGGGGATGATATTGTACCAGGCACATCTCTGGGCTCGCCAGGTGCCTCTCATCACGATCTGGATCTGACGCCGGCTGGTACCTCACTCCAGCGTGCCGACCTGGGGCAGACTGACTATGAGCCCGTCGGGGCTCGCACGCGCAGCCACGATCCACCCCGTACCGTACGCTCGGAAACGGATCTGCCACAGCCCTGCCCGACACCCGTTCGGGCACCAGTACACAGTCAGGATCGTCCTGACCCCTCACAGAGCGGGCTGGATCACTCGGACTCTGGTCCACGGCCCGCGGCGGGTAAACGGGCTAGGGGCCCTCTACCGCTACGAGAACCCAAATGGGTGTGGCTCTCCCTCGTCCAGCGGCTACGAAATGGAGGGAGCATCCCGGCCTCCTAATCTTTTGGGGGGGGAGAATGTGGTAACACAATACAGCTTCCTGTGACTCGAACTTTATTGCATCACTTCCTGTGATTAGTCCAGGATAAATACTGGACTGATCAGTTGGATCCTGGAGAGGCATAGAGTAAGACCTCTTTTGTATGCAGCACCTTTTTAGTTGATTAAAGCTTATTTAAGTTCACCACGCGTACGGCTCATTCTTACGGCACTCACACAGACCCATACTTACACACACTCACATGTATACACACCCACACTTACACACACTCACACCCATACTTAAACACACTCACACTTACACACATCCACACTTACACACACTCACACTCACATTTACACTCACACTTAAACACACTCACACACACCTACACTTACACACACTTACACTCATACTTACACACACAGAAACACACTCATACTTACACACACTCACAGTTACACACACCCATACTTACACACACTCACACTTATACACACCCATACTTACACACACTCACTTACTTACACTTACACACACTCACACTTATACACAACCACACTTACACCCACCCACACTTACACACATTCACACTTACACTCACACACACAGAAACACACTCACACTTACACACACCCATACTTACACACACTCACACTTACACTCACACTTACACACACAGAAACACACTCACACTTATACACACCCACACTTGCACACACTCACACTTACACACACCCACGCTTACACACACTCACACTTACACACACCCATACTTACGCACACTCACACTTATACACAACCACAATTACACACACTCACTCTTACACAGCCCCATACTTACACACACTCACACTTATACAAAACCACGCTTACACACACACTCACACTTACACAGACCCAAACTTACACACACTCATACTTACACACATCCACACTTGCACACACAGAAACACACTTGCACTTACACACACTCACACTTATACACACCCACACTTACACACACTCACACTTATACACACCCATACTTATACACACTCGCATGTATACACACCCACACTTACACACACTCAAACATACACACACCCATACTTACACACACTCACACTTATACACACCCACGCTTACACACACTCGCATGTATACACACCCACACTTACAGACACTCACACTTACACACACCCATATTACACACACTCACACTTATACACACCCACGCTTACACACACTCACACTTACACACACCCATACTTACGCACACTCACACTTATACACAACCACAATTACACACACTCACTCTTACACAGCCCCATACTTACACACACTCACACTTATACAAAACCACGCTTACACACACACTCACACTTACACAGACCCAAACTTACACACACTCATACTTACACACATCCACACTTGCACACACAGAAACACACTTGCACTTACACACACTCACACTTATACACACCCACACTTACACACACTCACACTTATACACACCCAT
This sequence comes from Squalus acanthias, assembly GCA_030390025.1. Lineage (NCBI taxonomy): Eukaryota > Metazoa > Chordata > Chondrichthyes > Squaliformes > Squalidae > Squalus > Squalus acanthias. The sequence goes on from CM059427.1 coordinate 76,558,372, forward strand.
ACTTATACACACTCGCATGTATACACACCCACACTTACACACACTCAAACATACACACACCCATACTTACACACACTCACACTTATACACACCCATACTTACACACACTCACATGTATACACAGCCACTTACACACACTCACACTTACATACACCCATACTTACATACACTCACATTTATACACAACCACACTTACACACACAGGCATACTTATACTCACCCATACTTACACACACTCACACTTATACACACCCATACTTATACACACCCACACTTACACACATTCACACTTACACACACTCACACTTACACACACAGAAACACACTCACACTAACACACACCCACACTTATACACACCCACACTTACACACACTCACACTCACACATACACACACTCACACACACCCACACTTACACACACCCACGCTTACACACACAAAAACACACACACTTACACACACTCACACTTACACTCACACTTACACACACAGAAACACACTCACACTTACACACGCCCACACTTACACACACCCACACTCAGACTTACACTTACACACACTCACACTTACACACAGATACACACCCACACTTACACACACTCACACTTACACTCACACTTACACACACAGAAACACACTCACACTTATACACACCCACACTTGCACACACTCACACTTACACACACCCACACTTACACACACCCATACTTACACACACTCACACTTACACACACCCATACTTACACACACTCACACTTATACACACCCATACTTACACACACTCACACTTATACACAACCACACTTACACACACTCACTCTTACACAGCCCCATACTTACACACACTCACACTTATACACAACCACGCTTACACACACACTCACACTTACACAGACCCAAACTTACACACACTCATACTTACACACACCCAGACTTGCACACACAGAAACACACTCGCACTTACACACACTCACACTTATACACACCCACACTTACACACACTCACACTTATACACACCCACACTTACACACACTCACACTTATACAAAACCACACTTACACACACTCACACTCACATTTACACTCACACTTACACACACTCACACACACCTACACTTACACACAACCACACTTACACACACTCACACTCACACATACACACACTCACACACACCCACACTTACACACACCCACGCGTACACACACAAAAACACACACACTTACACACACTCACACTTACACTCGCACTTCCACACACAGAAACACACTCACACTTACACACGCCCACACTTACACACACTCACACTCAGACTTACACTTACACACACTCACACTTACACTCACACTTACACATACTCACACTTACACTCACACTTACACACACCCACACTTACACACAGATACACACCCACACTTACACACACTCACACTTACACTCACACTTACACACACAGAAACACACTCACACTTATACACACCCACACTTGCACACACTCACACTTACACACACCCATACTTACACACACTCACACTTACACACACCCATACTTACACACACTCACACTTATACACACCCATACTTACACACACTCACACTTATACACAACCACACTTACACACACTCACTCTTACACAGCCCATACTTACACACACTCACACTTATACACAACCACGCTTACACACACACTCACACTTACACAGACCCAAACTTACACACACTCATACTTACACACACCCACACTTGCACACACAGAAACACACTCGCACTTACACACACTCACACTTATACACACCCACACTTACACACACTCACACTTATACACACCCATACTTATACACACTCACACGTATACACACCCACACTTACACACACTCACACGTACACACACCCATACTTACACACACTCACACTTATACACACCCACACTTACACACACTCACACTTACACACACCCATACTTACACACACTCACACTTATACACAACCACACTTACACACACTCACACTTACACAGACCCACACTTACACACACTCACACTTACACACACACACACTTACACACATTCACACTTACACTCACACACACAGAAACACACTCACACTTACACACACCCATACTTATACACACTCACACTTACACTCACACTTACACACACAGAAACACACTCACACTTATACACACCCACACTTGCACACACTCACACTTACACACACCCATACTTACACACACTCACACTTATACACAACCACACTTACACACACTCACTCTTACACAGCCCCATACTTACACACACTCACACTTATACACAACCACGCTTACACACACTCACACTTATACAAAACCACACTTACAGACACTCACACTTACACACACCCATATTGCACACACTCACACTTATACACACCCACACTTACACACACTCACACCCATACTTAAACACACTCACACTTACACACATCCACACTTACACACACTCACACTCACATTTACACTCACACTTACACACACTCACACACACCTACACTTACACACACTCACACTTACACTCATACTTACACACACAGAAACACACTCACACTTACACACACTCATACTTACACACACCCATACTTACACACAGAAACACACTCACACTTACACATACCCATACTTACACACACTCACACTTATACACACCCATATTTACACACACCCACACTTAAACACACAGAAACACACTCAGACTTACACACACTCACGCTTATACACAACCGTACTTACACACACTCACACTTATACACACCCATACTTACACACACTCACATGTATACACAGCCACTTACACACACTCACACTTACACACACCCATACTTACATACACTCACATTTATACACAACCACACTTACACACACAGGCATACTTATACTCACCCATACTTACACACACTCACACTTATACACACCCATACTTATACACACCCACACTTACACACATTCACACTTACACACACTCACACTTACACACACAGAAACACACTCACACTAACACACACCCACACTTATACACACCCACACTTACACACACTCACACTCACACATACACACACTCACACACACCCACACTTACACACACCCACGCTTACACACACAAAAACACACACACTTACACACACTCACACTTACACTCACACTTACACACACAGAAACACACTCACACTTACACACGCCCACACTTACACACACCCACACTCAGACTTACACTTACACACACTCACACTTACACTCACACTTACACACACTCACACTTACACTCACACTTACACACACTCACACTTACACACAGATACACACCCACACTTACACACACTCACACTTACACTCACACTTACACACACAGAAACACACTCACACTTATACACACCCACACTTGCACACACTCACACTTACACACACCCACACTTACACACACCCATACTTACACACACTCACACTTACACACACCCATACTTACACACACTCACACTTATACACACCCATACTTACACACACTCACACTTATACACAACCACACTTACACACACTCACTCTTACACAGCCCCATACTTACACACACTCACACTTATACACAACCACGCTTACACACACACTCACACTTACACAGACCCAAACTTACACACACTCATACTTACACACACCCACACTTGCACACACAGAAACACACTCGCACTTACACACACTCACACTTATACACACCCACACTTACACACACTCACACTTATACACACCCACACTTACACACACTCACACTTATACAAAACCACACTTACAGACACACACACTTACACACACCCATATTACACACACTCACACTTATACACAACCACACTTACACACACACTCACTGTGGTAACACAATACAGTTTCCTGTGACTCGAACTTTATTGCATCACTTCCTGTGATTAGTCCAGGATAAATACTGGACTGATCAGTTGGATCCTGGAGAGGCATAGAGTAAGACCTCTTTTGTATGTAGCACCTTTTTAGTTGATTAAAGCTTACTTTAAGTTCACCACGCGTAAGGCTCATTCTTACGACAATTTAATCAACTTTGGAAAACTTCGCACTCAAACTTTTTGGACGAACTCGGAACTAAGGATCCAGGGAATCACCCATCATGGAAAACATCCTTAAACCATCGCGTCTTGACTTGGACCCAAACACCCCAGCAGCCGGTAAGGTGTGGAAACACTGGTATCGCACGTTTGACAATTTTCTGGAATATTGCAAGGCTGATGATGACTCAAAGTTGCGGATACTCATCAACTGTGTCACCCCGAATGTATTTCAGTATGTGGAGGAATGGGGCAGTTACGAGGAGGCAATTCGGACGCTTAAGAGACTATATACTAAGACACCGAATGAGGTCTATGCCAGACATCTACTAGCTACAGCCCAACAAGGGCCGGAGGAATCCATTGATAAATTCCTCCAAGAGCTTCGCAGACTTAGTATGGACTGTAACTTTCAGGCAGCCTCAGCTGAGCTGTACCGTGAAGAAATGATCCGTGATGCTTTCATCTGCGGGCTTGCCTCCCCATTTATACGCCAGCGTCTACTGGAAAGTAAGACACTTGAGCTTCAGAGAGCTTATGACATGGCTTGCTCTCTAGATCTGGCAAAAAGAAATGCAGACCTTTATACAGTGCCCAGACCTCGGTCTACTGCCTTAACTACAGTCAGGCAATTTAAGAGGCCACAGGTGAACTCTATTAGGGAGGACTTTATCCCTGACGATCAATCTGATGACTTCACTGATGAAGAGGATGATGACCCCACTGTGGCAGCCTCTTGGCAATCTAAGAAATGCTTCTTTTGTGGTGATGAGTTTCACCCTCGGAAATTCTGCCCTGCTCGCAATGCGTTTTGCAGTCATTGCAACAAAAAGGGTCATTTTGCAAAGGTTTGCCTATCAAGAGCCTCTACGAGGGCTTATCAAGCTAAGTCCTACCGAACTGCCCCGGTAAGGGCCTATCAAGATGTTCCGGCTAAAATCTATCGTGCTTCCTCTCGGGTTTCCTCTCGAAGAAACACACCTAGAGTTTCAGCCACTCTTTGTGCAACGACACCAATTACAGCTGCTTGTCCTCAGAACCTATTCCATGCAGCTACAAAAGCATCAATTAATGGACATACTTTAGATGCCTTAATTGACTCAGGTAGCACTGATAGTTTCATTAGGGAACAGATTGTTGCAGAGTTAAAGCTACATGTTTTCCCAACGGACCAGGCAATTGCGATGGCTCAGTCATCACTTAATACCAGAATTTCTGGCTTTTGTATGGTTGAAATAACACTTAATGGTCACAGGTATCCTTCCACCCGGCTTTCGGTGCTCAAGGACTTGTGTAGTGATCTTATCTTAGGGCTGGATTTTCAAAAGCAGCATAAGAAGCTCACCATTGAGTTCGGCGGATCCAAACCTGAACTCACTATTTCTAATATACTACCTCGATTACCGTTCTGTGTATTGTCAGCAGCTTCACTGGATGAACCCTCACTGTTTACCAGTATCCCTCCTCGATGCAAACCGATTATAACAAAGTCACGACGTTTCAGTCAGGAAGACCAGTCTTTTATTGCGGCTGAGATTTCTCGGCTTTTAGCAGAGGATATCATCGAGCCTTGTTCGTCGCCATGGCGCGCCCAGGTCGTTATTGTTAAGAACCCTCTACAACCTCACAAGAAACGGCTGTGCATTGACTATTCACAGACCATCAATCAATATACGGACTTGGACGCATACCCATTGCCGCGCATCGATGATATGGTTAATAAACTGGCTGAGTACACGGTGTTCTCAACATATGATCTGAAAAGTGCCTATCATCAGGTACCCTTGAAGGTCTCAGACAAGCAGTATACGGCCTTTGAAGCCAATGGACGGCTGTATCAATTTCGTCGCCTCCCCTTTGGGGTCACTAATGGAGTGGCTGTCTTCCAGCGAGCAATGGATGACCTGGTCAAACAGGAAGACTTGAAGGATACGTTTCCTTATCTGGACAATATTACTGTCGCAGGTCGCAATCAGCGGGAACATGACGCCAATCTCCAACGATTTTGGGATGCACTCCAGCACCGTAATTTGACATTAAATGCGGCTAAATCCATTGAGTCACAACCAACCATCAACATCCTTGGCTATTGTGTGGGCAATGGCATCATTAAACCTGACCCTGAAAGGCTTCGCCCACTCCAAGAACTCCCGCCACCTAAGAATCCGGCCTCCTTGCGCCGGGCCCTCGGCCTGTTTGCATACTATGCTAAATGGATTCCTAACTTCTCGGACCGAATCCAACCTCTACTGAAGGCCAGCACATTCCCACTAGACACAGCGGCTGTTGCAGCCTTTAACCTCCTGAAAAAACAGTTGGAGAAAGCGGCTCTTCACTCCATCGATGAGAGTCTTCCTTTTGTTGTTGAGTGTGATGCCTCGGAGGTGGCGATCTCGGCCACTCTGAATCAGGAAGGTTGTCCGGTGGCATTTTTGTCCAGGACTTTTCAAGGGGCTGAGCTACATTATCCTCCAGTCGAGAAAGAAGCTACAGCCATCATAGAGGCAGTACGGAAGTGGAGTCATCTCCTAGCTCGCCAGCACTTTACCTTAATCACGGACCAGCGATCGGTCGCCTTCATGCTCGATAATCGAAAACGGACCAAAATTAAAAATAATAAAATCCAGCTTTGGCGGCTGGAATTGGCCTCTTTTGGTTACACCATCCACTATCGACCTGGCAAGGAGAATGTGGCTCCGGATACCCTCACACGAGCATTCTGCTCCGCCATGGCACCCTCTACGCTCGTAGACATCCATGATGGGTTGTGTCATCCGGGCGTTACTCGCATGCTACACTTCGTGCGGTCCCGAAATCTCCCATTCTCTACCGGGGATGTAAAGAAGATGTGCTCGGACTGCAGAGTCTGGCGGAATTGAAACCTCAGTTTTTCCGCCCCTCGGGTGGTATACTCATACATGCGACCCAGCCAATGCAACGGCTTAGCATCGATTTTAAGGGGCCGTTGCCCTCTTCAACTCACAACACTTATCTATTGACCATGGTCGATGAGTATTCCTGTTTTCCGTTTGCCTTTCCCTGCCCCAATATGCTGACGACCACGGTTATCAGCTGCCTTGAGCAGGTATTTGCTTTCTGTGGCATGGCATCCTATGTTCATTCGGATCAGGGCCCTTCTTTTATGTCAGTAGAACTCAAGGCCTATCTCTCGGAACGGGGTATTGCTGCCAGCAAAACGACGCCTTATCATCCGGTCGGGAATGGGCAAGTCGAGCGTTTTAACGCTATCATCTGGAATGCGGTACGTCTGGCTTTGAGATCTCGGGGCCTACCCAACCAGCAATGGGAAGCAGTACTTCCAGACGCATTACACTCCACACGGTCCCTCCTTTCGACCGCCACAAATACGACGCCTCATGAACGGTTCTTCCGATTTCAGCGTCGCTCATCATATGGGATATCTCTCCCGTCGTGGCTGACTGCACCGGGATCAGTGCTACTCCGAAGATATGTCCGGGCGTCTAAGAATGACCCCCTGGTAGATGAGGTTGAGCTCACTGACGTCAACCCTACCTACGCCTATATTCGGTATCCTGACGGTCGGGAATCTACCGTGTCATTGCGGGATCTGGCTCCCTGCCCGCCGAAACATAGAGGGACACCAGGGGATGATATTGTACCAGGCACATCTCTGGGCTCGCCAGGTGCCTCTCATCACGATCTGGATCTGACGCCGGCTGGTACCTCACTCCAGCGTGCCGACCTGGGGCAGACTGACTATGAGCCCGTCGGGGCTCGCACGCGCAGCCACGATCCACCCCGTACCGTACGCTCGGAAACGGATCTGCCACAGCCCTGCCCGACACCCGTTCGGGCACCAGTACACAGTCAGGATCGTCCTGACCCCTCACAGAGCGGGCTGGATCACTCGGACTCTGGTCCACGGCCCGCGGCGGGTAAACGGGCTAGGGGCCCTCTACCGCTACGAGAACCCAAATGGGTGCGGCTCTCCCTCGTCCAGCGGCTACGAAATGGAGGGAGCATCCCGGCCTCCTAATCTTTTGGGGGGGGGAGAATGTGGTAACACAATACAGCTTCCTGTGACTCGAACTTTATTGCATCACTTCCTGTGATTAGTCCAGGATAAATACTGGACTGATCAGTTGGATCCTGGAGAGGCATAGAGTAAGACCTCTTTTGTATGTAGCACCTTTTTAGTTGATTAAAGCTTACTTTAAGTTCACCACGCGTAAGGCTCATTCTTACGACACTCACACAGACCCATACTTACACACACTCACATGTATACACACCCACACTTACACACACTCACACCCATACTTAAACACACTCACACTTACACACATCCACACTTACACACACTCACACTCACATTTACACTCACACTTAAACACACTCACACACACCTACACTTACACACACTTACACTCATACTTACACACACAGAAACACACTCATACTTACACACACTCACAGTTACACACACCCATACTTACACACACTCACACTTATACACACCATACTTACACACACTCACTACTTACTTACACACACTCACACTTATACACAACCACACTTACACCCACCCACACTTACACACATTCACACTTACACTCACACACACAGAAACACACTCACACTTACACACACCCATACTTACACACACTCACACTTACACTCACACTTACACACACAGAAACACACTCACACTTATACACACCCACACTTGCACACACTCACACTTACACACACCCACGCTTACACACACTCACACTTACACACACCCATACTTACACACACTCACACTTATACACAACCACACTTACACACACTCACTCTTACACAGCCCCATACTTACACACACTCACACTTATACAAAACCACGCTTACACACACACTCACACTTACACAGACCCAAACTTACACACACTCATACTTACACACATCCACACTTGCACACACAGAAACACACTTGCACTTACACACACTCACACTTATACACACCCACACTTACACACACTCACACTTATACACACCCATACTTATACACACTCACATGTATACACACCCACACTTACACACACTCAAACATACACACACCCATACTTACACACACTCACACTTATACACACCCACGCTTACACACACTCGCATGTATACACACCCACACTTACAGACACTCACACTTACACACACCCATATTACACACACTCACACTTATACACACCCACGCTTACACACACTCACACTTACACACACCCATACTTACGCACACTCACACTTATACACAACCACAATTACACACACTCACTCTTACACAGCCCCATACTTACACACACTCACACTTATACAAAACCACGCTTACACACACACTCACACTTACACAGACCCAAACTTACACACACTCATACTTACACACATCCACACTTGCACACACAGAAACACACTTGCACTTACACACACTCACACTTATACACACCCACACTTACACACACTCACACTTATACACACCCATACTTATACACACTCGCATGTATACACACCCACACTTACACACACTCAAACATACACACACCCATACTTACACACACTCACACTTATACACACCCACGCTTACACACACTCACATTTATACACACCCACACTTACAGACACTCACACTTACACACACCCATATTACACACACTCACACTTATACACACCCACGCTTACACACACTCACACTTACACACACCCATACTTACGCACACTCACACTTATACACAACCACAATTACACACACTCACTCTTACACAGCCCCATACTTACACACACTCACACTTATACAAAACCACGCTTACACACACACTCACACTTACACAGACCCAAACTTACACACACTCATACTTACACACATCCACACTTGCACACACAGAAACACACTTGCACTTACACACACTCACACTTATACACACCCACACTTACACACACTCACACTTATACACACCCATACTTATACACACTCGCATGTATACACACCCACACTTACACACACTCAAACATACACACACCCATACTTACACACACTCACACTTATACACACCCACGCTTACACACACTCACATTTATACACACCCACACTTACAGACACTCACACTTACACACACCCATATTACACACACTCACACTTATACACACCCACGCTTACACACACTCACACTTACACACACCCATACTTACGCACACTCACACTTATACACAACCACAATTACACACACTCACTCTTACACAGCCCCATACTTACACACACTCACACTTATACAAAACCACGCTTACACACACACTCACACTTACACAGACCCAAACTTACACACACTCATACTTACACACATCCACACTTGCACACACAGAAACACACTTGCACTTACACACACTCACACTTATACACACCCACACTTACACACACTCACACTTATACACACCCATACTTATACACACTCGCATGTATACACACCCACACTTACACACACTCAAACATACACACACCCATACTTACACACACTCACACTTATACACACCCACGCTTACACACACTCGCATGTATACACACCCACACTTACAGACACTCACACTTACACACACCCATATTACACACACTCACACTTATACACACCCACACTTACACACACTCACACCCATACTTAAACACACTCACACTTACACACATCCACACGTACACACACTCACACTCACATTTACACTCACACTTACACACACTCACACACACCTACACTTACACACACTCACACTTACACTCATACTTACACACACAGAAACACACTCACACTTACACACACTCATACTTACACACACTCACACTTACACACCCCCATACTTACACACACTCACACTTATACACAGCCACACTTACACACACAGAAACACATTCACACTTATACACAACCGCACTTACACACACATAAACACATTCACACTTACACACATTCACACTTACACACACTCACACTTACACTCACACTTACACACACCCATACTTACACACAGAAACACACTCACACTTACACACACCCATACTTACACACACTCACACTTATACACACAGAAACACACTCAGACTTACACACACTCATGCTTATACACAACTGTACTTACACACACTCACACTTATACACACCCATACTTACACACACTCACACTAATACACAACCACACTTACACACACACTCACACTTACACACACCCATACTTACATACACTCACATTTATACACAACCACACTTACACACACAGTCATACTTATACACACCCATACTTGCACACACTCACACTTATACACACCCACACTTACACACATTCACACTTACACACACTCACACTTACACACACAGAAACACACTCACACTAACACACACTTGCACTTATACACACTCACACTTACACACACTCACACTTTTACAAAACCACACTTACAGACACTCACACTTACACACACCCATATTACACACACTCACACTTATACACACCCACACTTACACACACTCACACCCATACTTAAACACACTCACACTTACACACATCCACACGTACACACACTCACACTCACATTTACACTCACACTTACACACACTCACACACACCTACACTTACACACACTCACACTTACACTCATACTTACACACACAGAAACACACTCACACTTACACACACTCATACTTACACACACTCACACTTACACACCCCCATACTTACACACACTCACACTTATACACAACCACACTTACACACACAGAAACACATTGACACTTATACACAACCGCACTTACACACACAGAAACACATTCACACTTACACACATTCACACTTACACACACTCACACTTATACACTCACACTTACACACACCCATACTTACACACAGAAACACACTCACACTTACACACACCCATACTTACACACACTCACACTTACACTCACACTTACACACACCCATACTTACACACAGAAACACACTCACACTTACACACACCCATATTTACACACACCCACACTTAAACACACATAAACACACTCAGACTTACACACACTCACGCTTATACACAACCACACTTACACACACACTCACACTTACACACACCCATACTTACACACACTCACATGTATACACAGCCACTTACACACACTCACACTTACACACACCCATACTTACATACACTCACATTTATACACAACCACACTTACACACACAGTCATACTTATACACACCCACACTTACACACATTCACACTTACACACACTCACACTTACACACACAGAAACACACTCACACTAACACACACTCGCACTTATACACACCCACACTTACACACACTCACACTTATACAAAACCACACTTACAGACACTCACACTTACACACACCCATATTACACACACTCACACTTATACACATCCATACTTAAACACACTTACACTCACACTTACACACACTCACACACACCTACACTTACACACACTCACACTCATACTTACACACACAGAAACACACTCACACTTACACACACTCATACTTACACACACTCACACATACACTCCCCCATACTTACACACACTCACACTTATACACAACCACACTTACACACACAGAAACACATTCACACTTATACACAACCGCACTTACACACACATAAACACATTCACACTTACACACATTCACACTTACACACACTCACACTTACACTCACACTTACACACACCCATACTTACACACAGAAACACACTCACACTTACACACACCCATACTTACACACACTCACACTTATACACACAGAAACACACTCAGACTTACACACACTCACGCTTATACACAACTGTACTTACACACACTCACACTTATACACACCCATACTTACACACACTCACACTAATACACAACCACACTTACACACACACTCACACTTACACACACCCATACTTACATACACTCACATTTATACACAACCACACTTACACACACAGTCATACTTATACACACCCATACTTACACACATTCACACTTGCACACACTCACACTTATACACACCCACACTTACACACATTCACACTTACACACACTCACACTTACACACACAGCAACACACTCACACTAACACACACTCGCACTTATACACACCCACACTTACACACACTCACACTTACACACACCCACACTTACACACACTCCCACGTATACACACCCACACTTATACACACTCACACATACACACACCCACACTTACACACACTCACACTTATACACACCCACACTTACACACACTCACACTTATACAAAACCACACTTACAGAACCTCACACTTACACACACCCATACTTACACACACTCACACTTATACACAACCACACTTACACACACACTCACACAGACCCATACTTACACACATTCACACTTACACGCACCCACACTTACACAGAGATACACACACCCACACTTACACACACTCACACTTACACTCACACACAGAAACACACTCACACTTATACACACCCATACTTACAGACACTCACACTTACACACACCCATACTTACACACAGTCACACTTATACACACCCACACATACACACACTCACATGTATACACACCCACACTTACACACACTCACACCCATACTTAAACACACTCACACTTACACACACTCACACACACCCACACTTACACACACTCACACTCACACTCACACTTACACACACAGAAACACACTCACACTTACACACACCCATACTTACACACACTCACACTTACACACACCCATACTTACACACACTCACACTTACACTCACACTTACACACACAGAAACACACTCACACTTACACACATCCATACTTACATGCACCCACACTTACACACAGATACACACCCACAATTTCACACAATCACACTTACACTCACACACACAGAAACACACTCACAGTTACACACAACCACACTTACACACACTCACACTCACACATGCACACACTCACACACGCCCACATTTACATGCACCCACGATTACACACACAAAAACACACACACTTACACACACACACACTTACACACAGATACACACCCACACTTACACACACTCAGACTTACACTTGCACTTACACACACAGAAACACACTCACACTTACACACACCCACACTTACACACACTCACACTTACACACACTTACACTCACACTTACACACACTCACACTTACACTCACACTTACACACACAGAAACACACTCATACTTATACACACCCACACTTGCACACTCACACTTACACACATCCACACTTACACACACAGAAACACACTCACACTAACACACACTCACACTTATACACACCCACACTTACACACACTCACACTTACACTCACAGTTACACACTCTCACACACACCCACACTTACACACACCCATACTTACACACACTCACACTTACACACACCCTTACTTACACACACTCACACTTATACACAACCACACTTACACACACAGAAACACATTCACACTTACACACACCCACACTTACACACAGATACACACCCACACATACACACATTCACACTTACACTCACACACATAGAAACACACTCACACTTACACACACCCATACTTACACATGCTCACACTTACACACACCCATACTTACACACACTCACCCACATACACAACCACACTTACACACACTCACACAGATACACACCCACACTTACACACATTCACACTTACACTCACACACATAGAAACACACTCACACTTACACACACCCATACTTACACACACTCACACTTACACTCACACTTACACAGACCCAAACTTACACACACTCACACTTACTCACACTTACACACACAGAAACACACTCACACTAACACACACTCACACTTATACACACCCACACTTACACCCACCCACACTTACACACACTCACACGTACACACACCCACACTTACACACACTCACACATACACACACCCACACTTACACACACTCACACTTATACACACCCACACTTACACACACTCACACTTATACAAAACCACACTTACAGACACTCACACTTACACACACCAATACTTACACACACTCACACTTATACACAACCACACTTACACACATACTCACACAGACCCATACTTACACACACTCACACGTATACACACCCACACTTGCACACACTCACACCCATACTTAAACGCACTCACACTTACACACATCCACACTTACACACACTCACACTCACATTTACACTCACACTTACACACACTCACACGTACACTCATACTTACACACACAGAAACACACTCACACTTACACACACTCATACTTACACACACTCACACTTACACTCCCCCATACTTGCACACAGATACACACCCATACTTACACACGCTCACACTTACACGCACACAAACACACATACACACTCACACACACCCACACTAACGCACACTCACACTTACACACACTGAAACACACTCACACTTACACACACCCACACTTACACACAGATACACACCCATACTTACACACGCTCACACTTACATGCACACAAACACACATACACACTCACACACACTCACACTTACACACACTCACACGTACACTCATACTTACACACACAGAAACACACTCACACTTACACACACTCATACTTACACACACTCACACTTACACTCCCCCATACTTGCACACACTCACACTTTTACGCAACCACACTTACACACACAGAAACACATTCACACTCACACACACCCACACTTACACACAGATACACACCCATACTTACACACACTCACACTTACACACACCCACACTTACACACGCTCACACTTACATGCACACAAACACACATACACACTCACACACACTCACACTTACACACACACGCTCACACACACCCACACTAACACACACTCACACTTACACACACTGAAACACACTCACACTTACACACAGATACACATTCACACTTACACACACACTCACACCTACACACGCTCACACTTACACACATACTCACCCACATGTACACACACTCACACTGACACACACCCATACTTACACACACTCACACTTACACACACCCATACTTACTCACGCTTAAATGCACTCACACTTACACACTTACACACACTCACACTTACACATATCCACACTTACACACACCGATACTTACTCACACATACACCCACTCACACTTACACACACACTCACACTTACACACACTCACACTTACACACACTCTCACACTTACACACACTCACACTTACACACACTCATACTTACACACACTCACACTTACACACACACACTCACACTTGCACACACTCACACTTACACACTTACACACACACTCTCACTTATACAAACCCACACTTACACACACTCACACTTACACACACCCATACTTACTCACACTTACACACACTCACACTTACACACTTACACACACACTCACACTTACACACCCATACTTACTTACACTTTCACACACTCACACTTACACACACTCACACCTATACACACTCACACTTACACTCACACTTACACATACTCACACTTACACACACCCACACCTATACACACTCGCACTTACACACACACACACACACTTACACACACCCACACACTCACACTTACACACACTCATACTTACACACACTCAAACTCACACAGACACACACTCACACTGTTTGTCTAATCAAGTGGCGATTAAAGATCTCATGGCACTATTTGGGGAAGAGCAGGGATCTGTCTGGCAAATATTCTTCCATCGAATAGGAAAGATTAACTAGTCACCCATCTCATTTGGGACCTTGCTGCATGCAGAATCCCCATTGTGTTTAGCTACGTTACAACAGTCAGAGAACCTCAAAAATAGTTGATTGTATGTCAAACACTTTGAGATATTTCTGAGAGATGTGATAAGGCACAATATAAATACAAGTCTTTTTTCTTCATCGGCAATAGCAGCCATTCTATGAGTGGCCAGCGATCGTGTATAAGCCCAGATACTGAGTGCTGGTTGGCTACTTAATGGTAGGGGGTATATATCATAGTTGATCTGATCTTACCCTTACCTCCATGCTTCCATCAGGGGTCAATGAGCAGGGCTAAGGAACAGTAACGGGTCCTGAGGCCAAATTGTCACATCCAGAGTGAAATCCACAGTCCAGCCCTGTGTATGAATAATTTGATATCCAGGTCAATAATGATGTCCCGCTGGGACCAATGGCCCTTGGGCATTGCACTTTATCACGTGGCTCCCAGCACGTGTGTGTGATACGTGGGGAGAGCACCAGGGACAAGGGACTACACTTCATTGGCTTCAAACGACATAGGTAGGAACAGGGAGGAGTTCCTGCTGAAAGAATATCAGGAGTTAGGCTCTAAATTAAAAAGCAGGACCTCGAGGGTAATAATCTCTGGATTATTGCCCGAGCCACGTGCAAGTTGGCATAGAAGCAGACAGATCAGGAGAATTAACACGTGGCTAAAGGGCTGCTGTGGGAAAGAGGGCTTCCTTTTCCTGAGACACTGGCACCAGTTCTGGGACAGGAAGGAGCTGTACCGATGGGACGGGCTCCACCTGAACCGGGATGGGACCCGTGTCCTAGCGGAAAGGATAAATAGGGAGGTGGCAAAGGCTTTAAACTAGTAAGATGGGGGAGGGATCTACAAGAAACGTAATCAGCCTAATTATAAACAAAACAGGAAAAGAGAGCATAGGAAAGAATAAAGTAACGGAGGACATTGATGGCCAGGGAATAAATAGACTTATAGAACAGGAGTGTAAAAAGATGGTTAAACATAAAGTGAGAGGAAATCCTATTAAAATGAGTTAAACTGTTTGTACAGCAATGCACACAGTGTCCGAAATAAAACAGGGGAGCTGGAGGCAATCATGCGTTGTGAGGTACCAGACATAGTAGGGATTACTGAGACATGGCTACAGAAAAATCAGAACTGGAAATTAAACATTGCAGGGTATAACATATTTAGAAAAGATAGAGAGGGAAAAAGGGGAGGTGGAGTAGCTGTACTTATTAGGGATAACAATGGCAGTAGAAAAAAGTGACGCAGCTATCAGCAAGACAAAGATAGAATCCATATGGATCGAGGTAAAAGATAGTAAAGGATCAATCACACTAATAGGTGTAATCTACAGACCACCTAATAGTGGAAGGGAGGTGGAGGAAGAAATATGCAAACAAATTAGGAAAATGAGTAAAAAACATAGAATAATAATCATGGGGGATTTCAACGACCCCGATATTAATTGGACAGAAGAGGTAGGTAAAGGGGATAAGGGAATGGAGTTCCTACAATGTGTACAGGACTCCTTTCTAACCCAATATGTAAAAAGCCCAACAAGGGAGGATTCGCTATTGGATCTCGTAATGGGGAATGAACCAGAGCAGATAAGAGAAGTAAAAGTAAGGGGACATCTAGGCAATTGTGACCATAATATAATACGCTTTAAGATAATAATTGAGAAGGACATAATTATGACAAAAACTAGGGTAATAGATTGGAGAAAAGCTGATTTTGAGGGGCTGAGAATAGAACTTGGGAAAATAAAATGGGCAACAATATTGGGAAATAACGATGTAGAACAGCAATGGGAAACATTTAAAATGGTGTTCAACAGAGTGCAGGAACAATGGCCCAGAAATTGATCTCGCTCTGTTCCCGCGGGGGTAAGCCTTCCCCGCGATGTCTCACCTCGCTTATGCTTTTTCTGATCCAGCTCGCACGAACTTGATGTTCCAGACATCAGCTGTGCTGGGCTGGCGTATCCCAGCGGCGTAGTGAATTCGTGCGAGCTGTGGGATCACGTGACTCAGTTAGAGCCAATGGCAGCACACCATCTTCCATTCATAAGTCTCACAGCATGGCTGTGAGACTTATGAATCTTACACCCCCCCAAAATAACAGCTAAACCTCAATTAAATTTAAAAAAAAAACCATCACATTAATAAAATAAGTATAGTTAATTAAATTAACCATTTTAAATAAAAAATTAAATTTTTGAAAAAATTTAAAATCTTTTAAAAAGTTATAAAAATAAACTTACCTGTCTTTAAAGTCTATAAAAAAGATATACCTGTAAAAAAAAATTCAAAAAAATACTTAATTCACTACTTACCTTCTTAAAAGCGGGTCTTACTCCTCCTTTTTACATTTCCAAAATCTTCCCTACTTACCTGCGCGTCCAAAGCATGAAGTGCACAGCGTGCGCGCAGCCTGTAGCGCGCACGCGATGCACCCAGGCCCCGCCCCCTTTTCGGAAGAGCAATTGCCGGTTTTCAGCGCATGCGCAGGGCATGCAGAAAACCGGCAATTGGAGTGGGAATACGCGAGAGTATGCAGTGCGTACTCTCGCGTCCCGGGATCAATTTTCGGCCCAATATATTCCACTAAAAGGAAAGAACAAACTAAACACTAACGAGTCTCCATGGATGAATAAAGACATAAGGGAACAATTGAGGGGAAGGAGGAGGCATACATTATGTATATAGACAGCAGGGGAGTGCATGATAAGGGTGAATACCTAGAGATTAGGAGAGAAGTTAAAAAAATAATTAGGAAGGCAAAGAGGAACTATGAAATTAAATTATCAAGGAACATAAAACATAATAGTAAAATATTTTACAGACACATCAATAAAAAAGGGATGGGAATAGGGCCATTAAGGGATAGACAGGATAATACCACAGATAACGATAGAGAGGTGGCAGAAATATTAAATCATTATTTTGCTTCAGTATTTACCAGGGAGATAGAGCAGGTGGACATGGCATTGGATGATGAGATTAGTAATGAGATAAGCGCATTTAAAATAAAAAGAGGGGATATATTAAATAAACTAATCAAACTCAAAGAGGATAAAACCCCTGGTCCGGATGGATTGCATCCACGCATTTTAAAAGAATCTAGGGAAGAGATAGCAGAGGCATTACTACACATATTTAATAATTCATTAGAAAAAGGTGTAGTGCCAGAGGACTGGCGGATAGCTAATGTAATATCTATATTTAAGAAGGGGGATAGAACATGTCCAGGGAATTATAGACCAGTCAGCTTAACATCGGTGGTAGGAAAAATAATGGAATTGCTACTAAAGGAGAAAACAGAACAACATCTAGAAACAAAAAATATAATAATAAATAGTCAGCATGGATTTCAAAAGGGAAAGTCTTGCTTGACCAACCTCATTGAATTTTTTGAAGAGGTAACAGAGAGAGTAGACAATGGTAATGCAGTAGATGTAATTTATCTAGATTTTCAAAAGGCCTTCGATAAGGTACCCCATAATCGACTGATGAACAAGGTCAGAGAATACGGAGTCAGGGGACAAGTAGCAGAATGGATTGCTGGCTGGCTTCAAGACAGAAAGCAGAGAGTAGGGGTAAAGGGTAGCTATTCACAGTGGCAGAAGGTGGGTAGTGGTGTTCCACAAGGATCAGTGCTGGGACCACTGTTCACAATTTATATTAACGATTTAGACTTTAGAATCAAAAACACAATTTCTAAATTTGCAGATGACACCAAATTGGGGGGGATAGTCAATACTGAGGAGGACTGCAACAAATTATAGGAGGACATTAATAAACTTGCAGAATGGGACATATAACTGGCAAATGAAGTTCAACACAGATAAATGTGAGGTATTACATTTGGTAGGAAGAATAGGGAGGTCACTTATTACTTGGAGGGTGAGAGTCTAGGTGGGGTAGAGGAACAAAGGGATCTTGGAGCACAAATACACAAATCACTAAAAGTTGCGACACAGATTAACAAGGACATAAAAAAAGCAAACCAAGCACTAGGGTTTATTTCTAGAGGGATAGAATTGAAGAGTAGGGAAGTTATGCTAAACTTGTATCGAACTTTGGTTAGCCCACACTTGGAGTACTGCATGCAGTTCTGGTCGCCATATTATAAAAAGGATATAGAGGCGCTGGAGAGGGTGCAGAGAAGATTTACAAGGATGATACCAGAAATGCGAGGGCATACACATCAGGAAAGGATGCACAGGCTGGGTCTCTTTTCTCTTGAAAAAAGAAGGCTGAGGGGTAACCTAATAGAGGTCATTAAAATTATGAAAGGTTTTGATAGAGTGGATACAGAAAGAATTTTTCCACTTGTGGGGAAGAGCATAACTAGAGGCCATCAATATAAGATAGTCACCAAGAAATCCAATAGGGAATTCAGAAAAAACTTCTTTACCCAAAGAGTGGTGAGAATGTGGAACTCGCTACCACAGGGAGTGGTTGAAGCGAATAGTATAGATGCATTTAAGGGGAGGCTGGACAAGCACATAAGGGAAAAGGGAATAGAGGGTTATACTGATAGAGTTAGATGAGGAAAGACGGGAGGAGGCTCGAGTGGAGCATAAACACCGGCATGGACTGGTTGGGCCGAATGGCCTGTTTCTGTGCCGTATATCCTATGTAATCCTATGTAATCCTATGAAGCACTTTGGGACGTTCGGTGGTCATGAAAGGTGCTATATGAATGTACGTTTTTCCTTCTTTAGTCAACCATAAAGCTGTTTATCTCTCCCCCAAAAAGCTGTTGAGTCTGGTGGGAGGGGATGTCAATTGAAAAGTTCAAAACTGAGAATTTTCTTAGGCAAGTGTATTAAGGGTTATGGAACTGAGGCGGGTAGATAGCTTTAAGATACAGATCATCCACGATCTTGTTGAATGGCTGAACGGGCTCGAAGGGCTGAATGGCCTCCTCCTGTTGCTAATGTTCCTAAAGCTGTCCTCCCATGTTAGAAGAGGAGAAATGGCTGAGGCACGGACACATGTTGGAACAGCTCCATTCAAGGAAGCAGCTTTGGAAGAGGTTCTGCAAAGAAGACTGGACACTTTTGGAGCACAGGACCTCATGCCTCCCTATCTCTGTAACCTCCTCCAGCCCTACAACTGTCTGAGATCCCTGTACTCCAATTCTGGCCTCTTGAGCATCCCCGATTTTAATCGCTCCACCATTGGGGGCCGTGCCTTCAGCTGCCTGGGCCCTAAGCACTGAAATTCCCTCCCTAAACCTTTCCGCCTCTCTACCTTTCCCTCCTGCTTTAAGACACTCCTTAAAACCTACCTCTTTGACTAAGCTGAGGGATGCCCAGGTAGGTTGGCACTGAATCTGTCCTAATATCTCCTTATGTGGCTCGGTGTCAAATTTTGTTTGATGACGCTCCTGTGAAGCGCCTTGGGATGTTTTACTACATTAAAGGCGCTATACAACAACAGCAACAACAACTTGTATTTATATAGCACCTTTAACATAGTAAAACGTCCCAAGGCGCTGCACAGGAGTATTAAAAGACAAAAAAATTGACACCGAGCCACATAAGAAGACATTAGGGCAGGTGACCAAAAGTTTGGTCAAAGAGGTAGGTTTTAAGGAGCGTCTTAAAGGAAGAAAGAGAGGCAGAGAGGTGGAGAGGTTCAGGGAGGGAATTCCAGAGCTTAGGGCCTAGGCAACAGAAGACACGGTTGAGCAATTATAATCAGGGATGTTCAAGAGGCCAGAATTAGAGGAGCGCAGTTATGTCAGGGGGTTGTGGGGATTACAGAGATGGGCAGGGGCAAGGCCATGGAGGGATTTGAAAACAAGGATGAGAATTTTGAAATCGAGGCGCTGTTTAACTGGAAGCCAATATAGGTTAACGAGCACAGGGGGTGATGGGCGAACGAGACTTGGTGCGAGTTAGGACACGGGCAGCCGAGTTTTGGATCACCTCAAGTTTACGTATGGTAGAATGTGAGAGGCCAGCCAGGAGTTCGCTGGAATAGTCAAGTCTAGAGGTAACAAAGGCATGGATGAGGGTTTCAGCAGCGGATGAGCTGAGGCAAGGGCGGGATGATGTCACCAATGGGCAACAATGTACAAATGCAAGGTGTTGTTGTTGAGTGGCGAAGGGCAAGTGCAGGTGGAATTGGAGGCAGTGCGACCTGTCAGCTTCGAGGTCTGCTTGATCTGCTGAGCCAAGGAAGAAAGCCTCACAGGACCAGCCTACAAAGCAGTTTGATGGCTCAGATCCAGCAATTCGTACAGTCATTGGAGAGTGTGCCAAGCAGCCCACATCTGTACAGTGCCTGACTAAACTGCAGTCCACCATGGAGAGCATGACCACTCCAGGGCCCACTGCAGCAGAGGCCCGCCTAGCTGTGATCCTAAGAGTCCCTCATGAATGTTCTGACTGGGTCTCTGGAGACCTTGGACAATCTACAGCTGTGTGTCTTCTCTGGATTCTCCATATTAAAGAAAGAAAGACTTGCATTTATATAGAGCCTTTCACCACCTCAAGACATTCCAAAGTGCTTTACAGCCAATGAAGTACTTTTTGAAGTGTAGTCGCCGTTGTAATGTAGGAAACACGGCAGCCAATTTGCGCACAGCAAGCTCCCACAAACAGCAATGTGATAATGACCAGATAATCTGTTTTTTTGTAGTGTTGGTTAAAGGGTAAATGTTGGCCAGGACAATGGGGATAACTCCCCTGCTCTTCTTCAAAATATTGGGGAATCAGTTTGAGACAGCCATAATTCAGGTCTTCAACAATCACATTGCTGCCCAGTAGACAACCTGCACCCAGGTCTCTAGACAAGCTGAGGGATGCCCGGGGGGGCCGGGGGTGGTGGGGGTGGTGGGGGGGTGGGGGATGGGGGGTGTTTGGCACTGAAGTTGGAGAAATCCCTTAGGACAACATCACATTCATAACACTGAGTCACACAACTCAAATAACTGATACTCTGTCGTGTAATGAGACTTTACTGGGACAGAATCAGCTACTTGAGGAGAAATGGTGTTGTATTCATGATGTAAGACCGTGGGCAGTGGTATTTAATTTTTTTTGTTCTCAAGATCTGGGCAACGTAGACAAGGCAGCATCCCTCGTTGCCCCATGAAGGTGGTGGTTGGTCATCTCCTTGAACCGCTGCAGTCCGTGTGGTGAAGATGCTCTCACAGCGCTGTTAGGGAGGGAGTTCCAGGATTTTGATTCAGCGACGATGAAGGAACGGCGATATATGTCCAAGGTCAGGGTGGTGTGTGACTTGGAGGGGAACTTGGAGGTGATGGAGTTCCCATGATGACATTACTACTCTTGTCATTCTAGGTGGCCAAAGTTCTTGGGCATAGTTGCAGATAAGTACTGTTCATTGGATGTGTCAGGCACTTCAATGAATGGGTCATCATTTAGACTTTGCCTTATGACCCTTCCTAAATGATGGGTTGGTTGTGGAGATGTGTTTTCTGACTCTTGCTTGGGATTGGGCTTTTGGTTGGGGTTGACTTTTCCACTGGTTCTCTTGTTCTGCCTGCTCCAGGGCAAAGTTGTGTAAGACACAGCAGGCAACAGTAATTTTTGACAGCTCGGCATTCCCGCTGAACAGTCTGGGCTTCTGAATCTTTGTTGAAAGATGACTATTAGCTGCTGAGCCAACAGGCTGGTAGGAGCATGTGCTTCATTATATCCCTCTTCAGGTAAAGATAGAGAGAAAGACCTTACACAACCTCAGGATGTCCCAAAGCACTTTACAGCCAATGAAGTACTTTTTGAAGTGAAGCCACTGTTGTAATGTAGGAAACGCAGCAGCCAATTTGCGCATAGCAAGGTCCCATAAACAGCAATGAGATAAAGATCACATCATCTGCTTTAGTGATGTTGGTTGAGGGATAAATATTGGCCAGGACACCAGGAAGAACACCCCTTCTCTTCTTCAAAATAGTGCCAAGGGATCTTTTGCATCCACCTGAGAGAGCAGAAGGGGCCTCGGTTTAACGTCTCACCCAGAAGACGGCACCTCTGACAGTGCAGCACTATTTCATAGAATCGTAGAATCATGGAATGGTTACAGCACAGAAGGAAGCCAGAAGGAATCCTCTTGACAGATCCTCCGCCTGCCCTGGAGAAGGGCCTCTGCGGGCGGAGAGTTCTGCTTTCTGCAGAACTGCCCGTTGAAAACCCTTAAAAATCTTACGCAAGGTAAAAGCAGGTGTAAGGCCTGCTTTTACCAGTATGAGTTTAAAAAAGTAAAAAAATAATTTTTTTCACTCATTTATAATTTAAAAAGACTTTTAAAAAAAAGGTAATGTTATTTTTAGCCCCGTAAAAAACATTACTTATTGTTTTCAAAAAATTAAATTTTTGTTTAAAATATTTAATTTAATGTAATTTTAACTCATTTTAAATACGTGATTTAAAAAAAAATTATTTAATATTTTAGTGTGTTTTTTGAGTGATCCCCATTCATACTTTTGACGGGTCTACGCTGAGAGACCTGTCAAAAGTGTGAAGGGGGATTCCCTTCTTCCGTTGGTTCCCCATGGCCCACGTGATCCCAGGGACGCTTGTGCCCCTGGGATACCTGGGCCTCTGCGCGCGCACCAGGAGAGGCCCAGGAGTGGAAGTGTCGGGACCTACGGAGCCAGCAGGTAAGTTCGTAGATTTTTTCCAGATCGGAGGCATCCGCACGCAGGAAGCCTCCGATCGGAAAATCCGGGCCATTATGTGGCACTTTGTTGAATGCCTTTTGGAAATCCATGTACACCACGTCAACCGCATTGCCCTCATCAACCCTCTCTATTACCTCATCAAAAAACTTGATCAAGTTGGTTAAACACAATTTGCCTTTAACAAATCCGTGCTGGCTTTCCTTAATTAATCCACACTTGTCCAAGTGACTGTTAATTTTGTCCCTGATTATTGTTTCTAAAAGCTTCCCCACTACCGAGGTTAAACTGACTGGCCTGTAGTTGCTGGGTTTATCTTTACACCCTTTTTAGAATAAGGGTGTAACATTTGCAATTCTCCAGTCCTCTGGCACCACCCCCATTTCTAAGGAGGATTGGAAGAATATGGCCAGTACCTCCGCGATTCCTTCCTTCACTTCCCTCAGCGTCCTAGGATGCATCCCATCTGGTCCTGGTGACTTAACTACTTTAAGTACAGCGAGCCTTTCTAGTACCTCCTCTTTATCAATTTTTATCCCATCCAGTATCTCCTCTACCCCGTCCTTCACTATGTCTATGACAACATCTTCTTCCTTGGTGAAGCCAGATGCAAAGTACTCATTTAGCACCTCAGCCATGCCCTCTGCCTCCATGCGTAGGTCTCCTTTTCAGTCCCTAATCGGCCCCACCCCTCCTCTTACTACCTGTTTACTATTTATATGCCTATAGAAGACTTTTGGATTACCTTTTATGTTAGCTGCCATTCTATTCTCATACCCTCTCTTTGCCCCTCTTATTTTCTTTTTCACTTCTCCTCTGAACTTTCTATATTTAGCCTGGTTCTCAGATGTATTCTCGACTTGACATCTGTCATACATGCTCTTTTTCTGCTTCATCTTACTCTCTATCTCTTTAGTCATCCAGGGAGCTCTAACTTTAGATGCCCTACTTTTCCCCCTAGTGGGAATGTACCTCGACTGTACCCGAACTATTTCCTCAGTACTGCACAGGTGCCTTAGAGGAGTAAAGAGCCTTGGCTGAAAAGGATAGGCTTGTTCTCTCAACTGCCAAGCATCCAGTCCTCTTGGCCCTGGAAGTGGAACCCTATTGGCGTAAGATGAAGGAGTCGTGACACTGCCAGGGTAGGGGGCATTAATGAGCATTGTACTGCATTCTGCACCTATTGTTCAGAAGAGTTTTGGGGGTAGGGGCCCATGTTACCACCTGGGTGCCATTAATAATGCCCTGCATCCTTGGGAATTCATCCAGATGGTTAAAATGTAGGACTCTCTCATTTTGATGTTTGACTTCCAGTGGGGATTTGTTGAATTCAATGATATGAGCAAACAAGGCTTGTCTGATCTGCAAGATGCAAGTGTGCGCTGCAGTTTGCGAGAGATATACCGCCATTCGTTGCCTGGACTAACCCAGGAGTGTAAACATTCAAGGCAGCAGTTACCTCGACAGCAACTGATCAAGCAGTCCCAGAATTGTGGATGCTGAACGTCACATCATCGACTCCGTAAGGCATAAAAAAGACTTCAATCAGCTGTGTTGTTTCTCGCTGCTTTTACATATATCTTACACATGAGGGAGCCAAGGACCACTAATAAGACCATATAATCCATCCATTGGTAAGAGGGGCCTCCAGAGAACAGTACACACAAACAAAATGGCATCTCTCCCCCTCTCTATAGACCTATCGTCTTTCTTCTTTCCTTCCTACCTTATTCTGAATTGATTTCTCCTTCCCTTCATATATTTATTTAAATATATTACCTGTTACGTCTCCTTATTAATCTGCTTATGCATTTACCTCTCTGTCTATCTATCTATCCATCCCATTTGTCTATCATTCTATTATCTATCTCTCTCTCTCTCTTACTCTCTCTCTATCTATCTCTCTATCTATCTCTCTATCTATCTAACTATCTCTCTATCTATCTCTCTATCTATCCATCCCATTTGTCTATCACTCTATTATCTATCTATTATCTGTCTATCTACCTCTCTCTCTCTCTCTCTCTCTCTCTATCTCTCTCTCTCTATCTATCTCTCTATCTATCTCTATTTTTATATCTATCTATCATCTATTTATCTATCTCCCTTTCTCTGTCTTTCCAAGTTACAAAATGTATTGGACTTACTTATTTATGTATTCTATTTGTTGTTCAAGTGGCCACGTTGGTGTGCGACTTATAGACCAGACAAGTTAAGGACGGCAGGTTTAGTGAAGCAGTTCGGTTTTTGCAACAATCCGACAGCTTCCTGGTCACTTTTACTGAGACCAGCTTTTTATTTCCAGAACTGAATTCAAATTCTCAAACTCCCACGGTGGGATTTGAACTCACGGTTTGCTGGGTTATTATTCCAGACCTTTGGAATACTAGTCCAGTGAGTTAATCACAGCACTACCATGCACTAAATCTCCGAGATTGCGTATACAATCTTTATGAAATTTCTAAATCGTGTAAATTTGTCTTGCTTGAGTTCTCACCATGATCTGAGTTTGCCTGAAAAACTGGACAATGAGTTTCAGTCAATTCATGTTACTGTCCTTCAATAAACCACACTAATCATTACAAGCATCAGCCATGTGGTAGCACTCTGAGTCAGACGGTCATGGGTTCAAATCCCACTTCAGATGAAGCTAGGCTGACACTCCAGTACAGTACTGAGGGAGCGCTGCACTGTCTTTTAGATGAGACGTTAAACCGAGGCCCCCGTCTGCCTCTCAGGTGGACGTAAAAGATCCCACGGCCACTATTTCGAAGAAGAGCAGGGGGAGTTCTCCCCAGTGTCCTGGGGCCAATATTTATCCCTCAATCAACATCACAAAAACAGATGAACTGGTCATTATCACATTGCTGTTTGTGGGAGCTTGCTGTGTGCAAAATGGCTGCCGTGTTTCCCACATTACAACAATGACCGTAACGTGCTTTGGGGTGTCCTGAGGTTGTGAAAGGTGCTATTTAAATGCAAGTTCATTGTTTTTCTTTATATGTGACGTTGGGAGTGAGGAAGGGAAATCCATAGAGGGAGAAAAAGGTTAATCCGCAATGGGTGGGTGGAAAATGAATCACAAAGTATACAGAGCGATCAATGAACACATATAGAACGTTATTTTAGTCCTGCTCCTGTAGAAGACCTTCATAAATCATTCAGAAATGTTTCGGAGTCTCTCACTCAATAGATAAATGGGATTTTCTGGCTACCCATTGAGTGCCCTCCTTAATTTAACTCTTTACCTCCCACAGTCTTCCCTTTCTCCAATTGTCTCCAGGTTTTTAAACCCCGAGCTTGCGATTGCCTAATCACCACTGCCTGATTTAGATCGTCTTATCTCGGATTCCGTTCGACCTTGGTGGCAACGTGTTTGCCTTTTTGCAACTGATTTTATGAACTAACCTTAAATTCTTTTTAAAGGTTCTGGTGTTTCTTTTAATTTATTCTGGGATGAGGGCAACACTGGGCAAGGTCCTATTTATTGCCCCTCTCTGGGGGCAAGCACATAGTGCGGGACTGGAGTCACATGTATTCCAGACCAGGCAGGGATGGAAGGTTCCCTTCCCTGAAGGACATTAGTGAACCAATGGTTGTTTTCGTTGTTGCCAGCCGTGGCTCAGTTGGTGGCTCTCTCACCTCTGAGTCAGAAGGTCATGGGTTCAAGTCCCACTCCAGAGACTTGAGCACAAAAATCTAGGCTGACACTCCCAGTGCAGTACTGAGGGAGCGCTGCACTGTCGGAGGGGCCAATTGCAACAGTAACTATACTTCTGATGAGTTCTGATGAAAGGTCATCGACCTGAAACGTTAACTCTCTTTCTCTCTCCACGGATGCTGCCTGGCCTGCTGAGTTTTTCCAGCGTTTTCTGTTGTTATTTCGGATTTCCGGCATCCGCAGTATTTTGCTATCGTAGTAACTATACTTCATTGGCTGTAAGGTACTTTGGAACATCCTGAGCTCTTCCTTTCTTTCAGCCTGAGCTCTTCCTTTCTTTCAATCAGCAATCTGCAGCTTTCATGGTGACATTGTCCAGTACAAACCACAACAACAACAACTTGTATTTATACAGCGCCTTTAACGTAGTAAAACGTCCCAAGGTGCTGCACAGGAGTATTTTAAGACAAAAAATTTGATACCGATCCACATAAGGATAAATTAGGGCAGGGGACCGAAAGCTTGGTCAAAGAGGTAGGTTTTAAGGAGCGTCTTAAAGGAGGAGAGAGAGAGAGAGGTGGAGAGGTTTAGGGAGGGAATTCCAGAGTTTAGAACCTAAGCGGCTGAAGGCGATGGTGGGGCGATAGAAACCGGGGATGCGCAAGAGGCCTAAATTGCAGGAGGGCAAAGTTCGCGGAGGCTTGTGGGGCTGGAGGAGGTTACAGAGACAGGGAGGGGCGAGGCCATGGAGGGAATTTGACACCATGATGAGAATTTTAAATTCGAGGCATTGACAGACTGAATGGGTGAAAATTCTAAGTTTTTTTAGAATACAGGATGCACAACTAATTGCACCTGGCATGATGTGTAATGTATGGAAGCAGAAACAGTTTACATTCTATTGTACTCCCCTGGCTGGGGAGTCTAGAACCGGGGGTCATAATCTCAGAAGAAGGCGTCGGCCATTTAGGACTGAGATGAGGAGAAATTTCTTCACTCAGAGGGTGTTGAATCTTTGGAATTCTCTACCCCAGAGGGCTGTGGAGGCTCAGTCGTTGAGTATATTTAATACAGAGATCGATAGATTTTTGAATATTAAGGGAATCAAGGGATATGAGGATAGTGCAGGAAAGTGGAGATGAGGTAGAAGGTCAGCCATGATATTATTGAATGGTGGAGCAGGCTCGAGGGGCCAAATGGCCGACTCCTGATCCTATTTCTTATGTTCTTATGTTCTTATGGAGCAACATAGCACTTGCATAAAATTATGGAAATTGAAGCTGTTTGGTAGTGGATACGGAAAAAAAAACCAAGTCATTATTGTAATTGAGTCAGTATGAGGGAATGGGATAAATACCTGTAGAAAGAAACTACTAGAGGGTACAAAGAATGATGCAGGGAAAGCGGGATTAGTGTGGATCATCCTGATCGGGAACCAGCACTGATACAGGGACGATGGGCCGAATGGCCTCCACCCATGCTGAGATTTCAATGCTTCGATGGGATCGATTTTATGATCCAGTTCTCCTGGCACCGAGCTTTGCCCGTAGGGTGTGCATATCGGGAATTGAGAGGCAGCGGACTTTCCATCCATTAAGATTGCCTCCGTGCTCGAACTCCCAGTATCCTAATGTGTCGAATTAACCCAACAAAATGGCTGATTTTCACATTTATATAAAAAGACTTGCATTTCTATAGCGCCTTTCATGACCTCAGGACGTCCCAAAGTGCTTTACAGCCAATGAACCCCTATTAAAATGTAGTCACTGTTGTAATGTGGGAAACGCAGCAGCCAATGTGTGCACAGCAAGGTCCCACAAACAGCAATGTGATAATGGTCACATAATCTATTTTAATAATGTTGGTTGAGGGATAAATAATGGCCAAGAACTCCTGGGAGAACTCCCCTGCTCTTCTTTGAAATAGTGCCGGTGGGATCTTTTACATCCACCTGAGTGAGAGCAGATGGGGGCCCCGGTTAAACGTCGCATCCAAAAGACGGCACCTCCAACAGTGCGGCACTCCCTCGATACTGCACCGGAGTGTCAGCCTGCATTCTATAGTCAAGTCCCTGGTGCGGGATTTGGACCCACGACCCTCTGGACACAGACGCAATAGTGCTACCCACTGAGCCGTGGCTGTGAGAAGCCCTGAAGTTGTACCATTAGCACATTCCTCACAGACTCCTCTTCCGTCCATGTTCAAATTTAGGGAGGAAATTTCAGAGAAACACTGAGATTCTGGGCCATATCCCTTCACTAGAGCAAGCACCCTAGGACGGCTGCATAACACACCCAGACAAATCTGAAATCTGGGAGAGGAAATTCTTTAATCTTACTGAGAGCCTATGGGATTTGCTCAGTCAAGTAAATCCCCAGGTCTCCTGTGCTTTTCGAGCTAATTTTAAACAGTGCACATTAATCCTGGTTTAGTTGGGCTGTTTCAGCTGAACTCTACCAGGCCGATGGGAGGAGCTCGATAACCGATGTCTTGTCAATTCAGCCTGGGCGAGGGAGAGGGGAAATTCATTCGATTCACCGCTATTTCTGTGGGCTCCTGCTGGAACGTGTCCATGTGTGTGTGTGTCTGTTCATGTGTGTCTGTTCCTGTGTGTGTGTGTGTCTGTGTGTCTCTGTGTGTGTGTCTGTGTGCGTGTGTGTGTCTGTTCCTGTGTGTGTGTCTGTTCCTGTGTGTGTGTCTGTTCCTGTGTGTGTGTGTGTTTGACAAAGAAAAAAGAAAGACTTGCATTTCTATAGCGCCTTTCACAACTTCAGGACGTCCCAAAGTGCTTTACAGACAATGAAGTACGTTTTGAAGTGGAGTCACTGTTGTAATGTAGGAAACGCGGCAGCCAATTTGTGTACAGCAAGATCCCACAAACAGCACTATGACAATGACCAAATAATCTGTTTTTGTTATGTTGAGTGAGGGATAAATATTGGCCAGGACACCAGGGACAACTCCCCTGCTATTCTTTGAAATAGTGCCACAGGATCGTTTAAGTCCATATGAGAGCGCAGACGGGGCCTCGGTTTAACATCTCATCTGAAAGACGGCACCTCTGACAGTGCAGCGCTCCCTCAGCACTGCACTGGGAGTGTCAGCCTCTGTATTCTCTGAAACCCCAACCTTCTAACTCAGAGGCAAGAGTGCTACCCACTGAGCCACGGCTGACACTTGTCTGTGTACAGGTGTATCTCTTCATCCACGTATCTGTGTGCATGTATCTGTTCAAGTGTGTGTGTCTGTTCATGTGTCTGTGTGTGTGCATGTGTATGCATCTGTTCATCCATGTGTGCATGTGTCTGTTCGTCTGTGTGTGTGTGTGTGTGTGTGCCTGTTCGTGTGTGTGCGTGTGACTGTTTATGTGTGTATGTGTGACTATGTGTACATGTGTCCGTTCATTTGTGAGTGTGTGTCTGTGTCTGTTCATGTGTGTGCGTGTCTGTGTGTGTGTCTGTTCATATGTGAGTGTTTGTGACTGTTCATGTGTGTGTGTGTCTGTGTGTCTGTTCATGTGTGTGTGTCTGCGTGTGCATGTGTGTATGTGTTGATCCACGTGTGGTGTTTGTGTGTGTGCCTGTCTGTGTAGAAATTGGGTGAGATCCCAAGGAGACAATATTGGGTCCGTCTGTGATACCACTGTTGGTTGAATATGCTGCTGACACTCTCTCTTGGTCCAGGGAGCAGGCAGCAGTCCTGGAACCCTCACCCCAGTGAGAGTCATTCAAGGGAGGCAGGGAGAAAACTGTGGGGAGGAATTCAAAGCTGCATAATAAAAAAATACTGTAAAGAAAGTGGAGGCGGATGAAACAAAATCCAAGCTGTGTGTCATTGGGATGATGAGAAGCATGGGATATTTGGTTTCCATCATGATTCACACCAATACACACCATACCCCTGGTATGGAGTCCATCTGCACTCTCTCAAGTCCGAGGGGCACAGACTAGTTTCGTCATCCATTACCAGATCTGGCTGGACCACATCAAGGGCCATTGGGCCTCACTCTCCTCTTGGGAACTGCCCACTACTCCAAGATTCTTTTTTCCACTACCAATCATCTCCCTGAACCCCACTGTCCTGCCTCCTCCACCCTCCAACAACAAGTGCAAGGAGCTCATCAACTCCTTTGGGACTAAGACTGACACCACGCCTCTGCCGCATCCCTCCCTTTCACCTTGCCCACCAATCCCAACCTCCCCCACAGGCTCCCTTCTGCCCTAGTCTTCAATGCCCCATCTTTCCCTAGTTTCTCCCCTCCCAAGCTCATCTTATCCATGAGACCCACCTCCTACTTCCTTAACCCCAATCCCATTAAACTGCTGACCACTCAACTTCCCTTTGTGGCTCCCATTCTAGCTGACATTGCGAAGCATTCACCTCTCCGCGGGCACTGTCAAAACTGTCGTCATCAACCCCTTCCTCCAAAAAACCAACTTCAACCCAACCCCTCTGTCCTTGTAAACTACTATTCCATCTCCAACCTCCTTTTCCTCCCCAATGTCCCCGAACATCCTTGTACATCCATGCCCAACTTTCCCACAGCCCCAGGCTTGAAATTCTCCGATTAGGTTTCGGCCCCTGGAACAGCACCCTAATCAAATTTACAAATGACATCCTCTATGGCTGTGACAGTGCTGCATTTCCCCCCTCGCTCTCCTTGACCTCTCTGCAGCCTTTGACATGGTTGACCACAACCCCCTCCCCCCAACGCTTCTCCTCCATTGTCCAGCTGAGCGGGACTGCCCGTGTCTGGTTCCACTCTTCCCTATCAGATTGTAGCCAAAGGATTATCTAGAAATGGCTTCTCTTCCCACACCCACACCATTACCTCTGGAGTTCTCCAAAGATCAATCTTTGCCCACTTATCTTCCTCATCTACATGTTGCCCCTTGGCGATAGCATCCAAAGATATGGGAGTCATCTTCCATAAGAACATAAGAAATAGGAGCAGGAGTAGGTCATTTGGCCCTTCGAGCCTGCTCCGCCATTCAATAAGATCATGGCTGATCTTCTACCTCAACTCACTTTCCTGCACTATCCCCATATCCCTTGATTCCCTTAATATTCAAAAATCTATCGATCTCTGTCTTGAATATACTCAACGACTGAGCCTCCACAGCTCTCTGGGGTAGAGAATTCCAAAGATTCACCACCCTCTGAGTGAAGAAATTTCTCCTCATCTCAGTCCTAAATGGCCGACCCCTTATTCTGAGACTGTGACCCCTGGTTCTAGACTCCCCAGCCAGGAGAAACATCCTCCCTGCATCTACCCTGTTAAGCCCTGTAAGAATTTTGTATGTTTCAATGAGATCACCTCTCATTCTTCTAAACGCTAGAGAATATAGGCCTAGTCTACTCAATCTCTCCTCATAGGACAATCCCCCCATCCCAGGAACCAGTCTTCGTTGCACTCCCTCTGTGGCAAATTCCACATGCAGACTGATAGCACCCAGCTCAATACTCCACCACCTCTCTCGACCTCTCGACTGCCTCTCTGTTGTCAGACTGCTTGTCCAACATCCAGTCTTGGATGAGCTGCAAATTCTTCCAGTTAAACCAGAGGGCACAGATTTAACGTGATTGGCAAAAGAACCAGAGGCAACATGAGGGAAAACCTTTTTACACAAAAGGTGGTTAGGATCTGGAACGCACTGCCTGATAGGGTGGTGGATGCAGATTCGATAGCAGCTTTGAAAAGGGATTTGGATAAATACTTGAAGGAGAAAAAATTGCAGGGTTAAGGGGGTAGAGCCGGGGAGTGGGACTAACTGGATTGCTCTTCGAAAGAGCCAGCGCAGACTCGATGGGCCAAATGGCCTCCTTCTGTGCTGTACATTTGGAAGATAAACCTTTGGAAGAAGTTATCGACTTCAGCACCCACCAGACTCCGTAACCTTGCCACCAGTTCCATCGCCCTCCCCAGCCACTGTCTCAGGTCGAACCAGACTGGTTAGCGTTGTATTAGACCCCGAGCTCTGCTTCTGACCCCATATCCTTGCCATCAACACTGCACCCGTTTCTGCCCCTGCCTCAGTGCATCTGCTGCTAACATGCCCATCCTTGCCTTTGTCACCTCCAGACTCGACTATTCCAATACTCTCCTGACTGGCATCCCATCCTCTATGCTACATAAACTTCATCTTATCCAAATCTCTGTTGCCTGTATCCTATACTGCACCAAGTCACATTTGCCTATCACCCCTATCCCGATGACATACATTGGCTCCTGGTCCCCAGAGCCTCCAACTTAGAATTCACATTCTTGTACTTATATTCCTTCCTGGCCCTGTTTCATGTCCCTTACCCCCGAACCTCCTGCAGTCCTACAATGCCCAGAACTCTTCATTGTTCCAACATGTGCACACCCCCTCCCTTCACCCCTCGCTTGGCAGCTGTGCCTTCAGCCCTCTCAGCTCTGGAATTCCCTCATTGAACCCCTCTGCCTCTCCACTTCCCTCGTCCCCTTTAAGACCCTCCTTCAAGCACAGGGACATAGGAACAGGAGTAGATCATTTAGCCCCTCGAGCCTGTACCGCCATACAATGTGATTTTAGCTGATCTGTGACCTAACTCCATATACCCACCTTTGCCCCATATCCCTTAATAGCTTTGGTTAACAGAAATCTATCAATCTCCGATTTAAAATTAACAATTGACCCACCATCAACTGCCGTTTGCTGTTTTTTATTCATTCATGAGATGTGGGCATCCCTGGCAAGGCCAGCGTTTATTGCCCATCCCTAATTGCCCTTGAGAAGGTGGTGGTGAGCCGCCTTCATGAACCGTTGCAGTCCGTGTGGTGAAGGTGCTCCCACAGTGCTGTTAGGGAGGGAGTTCCAGGATTTTGACCCAGCGATATATTTCCAAGTTGGGATGGTGTGTGACTTGGAGTGGAACTTGAATATGGTGGTGTTCCCATACGCCTGCTGCCCTTGTCCTTCTGGGTTGTAGAGGTAGTGGGTTTGGCAGGTAGAAGTGTTAGTTTGGAAGGTAGAAGTGTTTCCTTTGTGTGTAGAAGTGTTTCCTAACTTCACTTCTGAAAGGTCTGGCTCTAATTTGTAGGCTATGTTCCCTAGTCCTAGAATCCCCAACCAGTGGAAATAGTTTCTGTCTATCTACCCTATCAGTTCCTCCTACTATCTTGAAAACTTCGACCAGATCCAGATCACCCCTTAACCTTCTAAATTCCAGGGAATACAACCCTAGTTTGTGTAATCTCTCCTTGTAACTTAATCCTTGGAGTCCAAGGGGTCTTTGTAACCCGCCTCTTTGACCATGCTGAGTCACCCATCTTCAGATCTCCCTTGTCTCATTTTTGTCTGAGAAATGTGTTATATAAGTGCAAGTTGTTGTCAAAATCTGTCAGCATGCAGTGAATGGCTCAAGTCATTTGTGGGCCTAGGTGCACAGACTAGAGTTACCTCAGTTTCATTCATTGTAGCATCTGTGTGTTATTACTGACACACAAACAGTTAGTTGGATTACAGTAGATCTACTGGATAGCTAGTAAATAATCAGCTAGAAAGAGGAAGGGACTTACATTTATATAGCGGATCTCTCACCACCTCAGGACATCCCAAAGCGCTTCACAACCAGTGAAGTACTTTTGAAGTGTGGTCACTGTTGTAATGTAGGAAACGCGGCAGCCAAGTTGCGCACAGAACATGCAAGAACATGGCAAATGGAATACAATGTGGGGAAGTGCGAAGTTATCCACTTTGATGGGAAAAACAAAGAAGCAGAATATTTTTTGAATGGTGAGAGATTGGGAAATGTTTGCACTCAGAGGGACCTGGGTGTCCTTGTACAGTACATGAATCACAGAAAGTTAACATGCAGGTACAGCAAGCAATTAGGAAAGCAAATGGTATGTTAGCTTTTGTTACAAAAGGATTAGAGTATAAGAATAAAGAAGTCTTATTACAATTATACAGGGCATTGGTGAGGCCACACCTGGTCTCCTTACCTAAGGAAAGACATACTTGCCTCAGAGGGAGTGCAGCGAAAGTTCACCAGACTGGTTCCTGGGATGGGGGCATTGCCCTTAGAGGAGAGATTGAGTAGACTAGGCCTATATTCCTTAGAGTTTAGAAGAATGAGAGGTGATCTAATTGAAGCATATAAAATTCTTAAGGGGCTTGACAGGGTTAATGCTGGGAAAATGTTTCCCCTGGTTGGGGAGTCTAGAACCAGGGGTCACAGTCTCAGAATAAGGGGTCGGCCATTTAGGACTGAGATGAGGAGGAATTTCTTCACTCAGAGGGTGGTGAATCTTTGGAATTCTCTACCCAGAGGGCTGTGGATGCTCAGCTGTTGAGTATATTCAAGACAGAGATCGATAGATTTTTGGGAACAAAGGGAATTAAGGGATATGGGATGAGTGCGGGAAGGTGGAGTTGAGGTAGAAGATCAGCCATGATTTTATTGAATGGCGGAGCAGACTCGAGGGGCCATATGGCCGACTCCTGCTCCTATTATTATGCTCTTCACAGCAAGCTCCTACAAACTGCAATGAGATAATGACCAGATAATAAACAACAAAAACAACTTGCATTTATAAAGCGCCTTTAACGTAGTAAAACGTCCCCAAGGTGCTTCACAGGAGCGTAATCAGACAAAATTTGACACCGAGCCACATAAGGAGATATTAGGGCAGGTGACTAAAAGTTTGGTCAAAGAGGTAGGTTTTAAGGAGCGTCTTAAAGGAGGAGAGAGAGGCGGAGAGGTTCAGGGAGGGAATTCCAAAGCTTAGGGCCCAGGCAGCTGAAGGCACGGCCGCCAACGGTCGGGGATGCGCAAGAGGGCAGAATTGGAGGAGGGCAGCGATCTCGGGGGGTTGTAGGGCTGGAGGAGGTTACAGAGATAGGGAAGGGGTGAGGCCATGGAGGGATTTGAAAACAAGGAGGGAAATTTTAAAATTGAGGCGTTGCTAGACCGATGCCAATGTAGGTCAGCGAGCACATAGGGTGATGGGTGCGCGGTGAACGAGACTCGGTGTAAGTTAGGATACGGACAGCCGTGTTTTTGATGAGCTCAAGTGTATGGAGGGTGGAAGATGGGAGGCCGGTCAGGAGAGCGTTGGTATAGTCAAGTCTAGAAGCCACAAACTCATGGCCGAGGGTTTCAGCAGTGGATGAGCTGAGGCAGGAGCGGAGATGCGCTTTTGGTGGTGTTGGTTGAGGGATAAATGCTGACCAGGACAAGAGGAAGGAAGGAGAGATGGTAATAAAAAGGGCAAGGAGGAAGGAAATGTAACATAGAGATGTCAGATGGAATAGGCCAACGACCTAGGGGGAGGGCAAGATCAGGGGAGCTGAAATGTCAGTTCTAGAATGAGAAGGCTCCCAAACTCCTTGACGCCCAATTTAAGGAGCTGCTCAATGGGCCTTTTACTCTACAATGTGCATAATACATTGTGACGTCCCATTGAGAAGATTAATCTTCATCAACGCCCTCATTAGAAGTGGCAATAAAGCAATTAATTAGTCTTCCTGAGCAGTCACACACTGGGTGGGCTCTGCGGGACATCGGATGGACACCACCAGTCCTACTGAAGATGAAGTGGCTGAGCAGATGAGAGGCAATTTAATTTTCCTCCCGTTTACCCACTCCCAGCTGTACATTATTGAAAAGGCGGTTACTTGGATTGAATGATGGTTATGGTACTCGCACGAGCAAGCCGAGAGATTACTGAGTTCAAATCCCACTGTGGTAAATTATGAAACTGCAGACAATGAATGTGGTAATCTGGTATCAAATGTTCCTCAGTGGGCCGCACTCTCGCCTCTGAGTCAGAAGGTGGTGGGTTCAAGTCGTTTTTAGATGAAGCCTTTCTGCTCTCTCAGGTAAACGTAAAAGATTCCACGACACTGTTTGAAGAAGAGCAGGGGACTTCTCCCGGTGTCCTGGCCAATATTTATCCCTCAACCAACATCACTAAAAACAGATTATTGTTCATTATCACATTGCTGTTTGTGGGAGCTTGCTGTGCGCAAATTGGCTGCCACGTTTCCTACATTACAGCAGTGACTACACTTCTAAAGTGCTTCATTGGCTGTAAAGCGCTTTGGGATGTCCTGAGGTTGTGAAGGGCGCTATAGAAATGCAAGTTCTTTCTTTCTTTCTTCCTTTCTTTCTTATCCTGATGCCCCTGACTGCATTATGACGATGCACCATCTTTCAAGCCAACACCATTGCCCCCTCGATGAATTTACAGCTCCTTTGCTCTGTGACTAGTATGTCACAATCGTTAATCCTGGTGGAGTGAGTATCGCATGGAGCCATAACACGGGCCACATAAACAACCAACAATCTGTTGAATCCCACTGCTCCCACTGCACTGCCTCAACACCAAGCACTGTCAAACCCGACATGAAATTAAAAGTATATATTAGAAAAGAAAATGGGCACAAGGGAATCATTTCACTTCCTTAATCTAATGTTGTGGTTTATATAATGGTTATAAACCACTCAAGCTTTGCTCTTGCTGTTCTTAATGCTATCAGAAAGCCCTTCCATTAGATTATTGCCTTGTAATCATGGCAGGGTATCCGGTTTTTATCTCTTCTTCTTCTAAGTACGCTTGCTGCTCTCCTGATTCCTCGGCTGGCACATATACTGCCCAGTGTGGCTCAGAGTCAAACGGGGCAGGAAGGTACCAGGTCCGATCTGGTTTCAGCCAAGACAGCAGTTAAAAAGAAAGGCTTACAATTTATACAGCGCCTTTCACAACCACCAGATGTCCCAAAGTGCTTTACAGCCAATGAAGTACTTTTTGAAGTGTAGTCACTGTTGTAATGTGGGAAACGCAGCAGCCAATTTATTCACAGCAAGCTCCCACAAACAGCAATGTGATAATGACCAGATCATCTGTTTTAGTGATGTTGGTTGAGGGATAAATATTGGCCAGGACACCGGGGAGAACTCCCGGTGCTCTTCCTCAAAATAGTACCATGGGATCTTTTAAGAGCAGATGGGGCCTCGGTTTAACGTCTCATCCAAAAGACGGCACCTCCGACAGTGCAGCACTCCCTCAGTATTGCACTGGAGTGTCAGACTACATTTTTGTGCTCAAGTCTCTGGAGTGGGACTTAGAACCCACAAACCTTCTGACTCAGAGGCGAGTGTGCTACTAACTGAGCCCCAGCTGATCCTTCTGTTAGCCTCAGCACCCCTTTGGCTAGGGAGAGGAAAAATAAAACCAGCCAGACATCCCACTCCTGATCACTATTTAAAAAAAATGTTCTTGGGATGTGGGTGTCACTGGAAAGGCTGGCATTTATTACCCATCCCTAGTTGTCCCTTGAGAAGGTGGTGGTGTGCCTTCTTCTTGAACCGCTGCAGTCCGTGTAGTGTTGGTGCTCCCATGATGGTGTTAGGGACGGAGTTCCAGGATATTGACCCAGCGACGATGAAGGAACGGTGGTCTATATCCAAGTCAGATGTTGGGAGTTGAGGCAATGCAGTGGGAATCAGCAGATCGCTAATCAGATGGATCACATCCCACATCGCCCACATCCCAAGAGCAAATAATGAAAGCACACACTGTAGGATAAATAAACAGCTTCCTCTTCTGAAGAACCAAACACAGCTTAAAAATTAGTGGTGAACGGTTGTTTTTCGGACTGGAGGAAGGTACACAGTGGTGTTCCCCAAAGGTTGGTTCTAGGACCACTGCTTTCTTTGATATTTATTAATGACTTGGACTAGGGTGTACAGGGCACAATTTCAAAATTTGCAGATGACACAAAACTTGAAAATATAGTGAACAGTGAGGAGGAGAGTGATAGACTTCAAGAGGACATAGACAGGCTGGTGAAATGGGCGGACACGTGGCAGATGAAATTTAATACAGAAAAGTGCGAAGTGACACATTTTGGTAGGAAGAATGAGGAGAGGCAATATAAACTAAAGGGTACAATCCTAAAGTGGATGCATGAACAGAGAGACCTGGGGGTATATGTGCACAAATCATTGATGGTGGCAGGGCAGGTCAAGAAAGCAGTTAAAAAAACATACGGGATCCTGGGCTTCATAAATAGAGGCATAGAGTACAAAAGCAAGGAAGTTGTGATGAACCTTTATAAAACACTGGTTCGGCCTCAACTGGAGTATTGTGTCCAATTCTGGGCACCGCACTTTAGGAAGGATATGAAGGCCTTAGAGAGGGTGCAGAAAAGATTTACAAGAATGGCTCCAGGGATGAGGGACTTCAGTTACGTGGATAGACTGGAGAAGCTGGGTTGTTCTCCTTAGAGCAGAGAAGGTTGAGAGGAGATTTGATAGAGGTGTTCAAAATTATGAGGGGTCTGGACACAGTAGATAGAGAGAATCTTTTCTCATTGGCAGATGGGTCGAGAACCAAAGGACACAGATTTAAGGTGATTGGCAGAAGAACCAAAGGCGACATGAGGAACATAGGAACACAGGAACAGGAGGAGGCCATTCAGCCCCTCGAGCCTGTTCCACCATTCAATCAGATCATGGCTGATCTGCGATCTAACAAGGCCCATATCCCTTAATAGATTTGGTTAACAAAAAGTTATCAATCTCCGATTTAAAATTAACAATTGATCTAGCATCAATTGCTGTTTGCAGAAGAGAGTTCCAAACTTCTACCACCCTTTGTGTGTAGAAGTGTTTCCTAACTTCACTCATGAAAGGTCTGGCTCTAATTTTTAGACTATGCCCCCTAGTCCTAGACTCCCCAACCAGTGGAAATAGTTTCTCTCTATCTACCCTATCTGTTCCCCTTAATATCCGGAAAACTTCAATCAGATCACCCATTAACCTTCTAAATTCTGGGGAATACATCCCTAATTTGTATAATCTCTCCTCGTAACTTAATCCTTGAAGTCCGGGTATCATTCTGGTAAACCTACGCTGCACTCCCTCCAAGGCCAATATATAATTCGTAAGGTGTGGTGCCCAGAACTGCTCACAGTACTCCAGGTGTGGTCTAACCAGGGTTTTGTATAGCTGCAGCATAACTTCTACCCCCTTGTATTCTAGTCCTCTACATATAAAGGCCAGCATTCCATTAGCCTTTTTGATTATTTTCTGTACCTGTTCATGACATTTTAATGATCTATGTACCTGGACCCCCACGGTGGCATAGTGGTTAGCACTGGTGCCACACAGCGCCAGGGACCCGGGTTCGAATCTGACCTCGGGTGACTGTCTGTGTGGAGTTTGCACATTCTCCCCGTGTCTGCGTGGGTTTCCTCCGGGTGCTCCGGTTTCCTCCCACAGTCCAAAAATGTGCAGGTTAGGTTGATTTGGCTATGATAAATTGACCCTTAGTGTTAGGGGGGGATTAAATATGTGGGGTTATGGGGATAGGATGGGATATGTTAGGGGGAATTAAATACGTGGGGTTACGGGGGTAGGGTGGGATATGTGTACTGTGGGGATTAAAGCAGGGACAGGGTACTGGACTTGGATGATCAGCCATGATCATATTGAATGGTGGAGCAGGCTCGACGGGCCGAATGGCCTGCTCCTAGATTCTATGTCTCTTTGGACCTCCACTGTTTTTAGCTTTTCACCATTTAGAAAGTACAGGAAACTTTCGTTTATCCGGCATCGACGGGACCGGCGTGGTGCCGGTTTATCGAAAGTACCGGATAACAGAGAGTTATATCTACCGAGGCTATTTTTAACAAAGAGACTCCAAGCAGCACGGGAGAATCTACTCATGCTACTGCAATGTTTCGGACTTGCGACAGCGCCAGGAGGCCGAGTAGTGGCACTTTTGAAAAGTACCCCTACTGACTAAATCGGCGTTCGCGGACTCAGACTCGGACTCGGGATCGGCAACATTGCCGGTTATTTGAGAGGATTTTTCGGAGCACTCGGCGTTCGCGGAGACTCGACTGCGACTCGGCAACATTGCCGGTTATTTGAGAGGAGTTTTCGGAGGATGATTTTTGCCGGTTAAGCGAGAATTCCGGATATTTGGGTGCCGGATAAACGAAAGTTTCCTGTACCCTGTTCTATCCTTTTAGGTCCAAAGTGGATGACCTCACATTTGCTTACATTGAAATCCATTTTCCACAGTTTTGCCCATTCACTTAATCTATCAATATCCCTTTGTAATTTTATGCTT
Source organism: Squalus acanthias (assembly GCA_030390025.1). Taxonomy (NCBI): domain Eukaryota; kingdom Metazoa; phylum Chordata; class Chondrichthyes; order Squaliformes; family Squalidae; genus Squalus; species Squalus acanthias. Next base: position 76,601,718 of record CM059427.1, read on the forward strand.
TCATCTACACAGCCAACAATGCCGCCTATCTTTGTGTCATCGGCAAATTTGGATATATGACTTTCTGTGCCATCATCTAAGTCCTTAATAAATACTGTGAATAGTTGAGGCTCCAAAACAGATACCTGCGGGACACCACTAGTCACATCCTGCCAATTTGAGTACCTGCCCATTATCCCTACTCTCTGTCTCCTGCCGCTCAGCCAATTACCTAACCAGGTCAATAATGTGCTCTCAATTTTGTGGGCTTCTACCTTAGATAACAGTCTCTTATGTGAGACTTTATCAAGTGCCTTCTGGAAGTCCATATGAATAACATCCATAGACATTCCCCTGTTGACTACTTCAGTAACCTCCTTAAAAAATTCATTCAGGTTTGTCAGGCGTGACCTATCTTTCACAAATCCATGCTGGCTCTCTCTGATCAACTGAAAATGTTTGAGGTGTTCAATCACCCTATCCTTAAATATAGATTCTAACAATTTCCCGACAACAGTTGTTAGGCTAACTGGTCTATAATTCCCTGGTTTCCCTCTCTCGCCATTCTTAAATAACGGAGTGACATGCGCACTTTTCCAATCTAAAGGAACGGTTCCTGAATCGAGTGAACTTTGGAAGATTATAGTTAAGGGATCTGCAATGTGCTCACCTACTTCCTTTAAAACCCTGGGATGGAAACCATCTGGTCCTGGGGGTTTGTCACTCTTTAGTGCCATTATTTTCTTCATTACTGTTATTTTACCTACGTTAATTTTATTGAGTCCCTGTCCCCGATGCAATGCTAGTTTCTTTCAGATTTCCGGCATGCTATCCTCTTCTACTGTAAATACTGACGCAAAGTAATTATTCAACATGTCCGCCATTTCCCATTGTCATTGACAATATCACTGCTTTCAATTTTTAAGGGGCCAACATTGCTCCTGACCACCCTCTTTTTCCTAATGTAACTATAAAAATTCTTTGTGTTGATTTTGATATCCCTTGCAAGTTTCTTTTGATACTCCCTTTTTGTAGCTCCTCGGGGGCGATTTTGCCAATGGGGGCACATTGGAGATGGGACTGCTTCTTGTTGGGTTTTAGTCCCGCCTCCATCGACTTCTGGCCAACCCACTCTATTTTCCCTTGATCGACCTTGTTAAGCCCACCCAGTGGGCTTAGTAGGCCAATTAAGGGGAACCAGTTACAGAGAACATCAGCGTTCCCTGTATTTTTGACAGATGAATTGTCATCGTTTGACAGCTCTGTGAAGCTGTCAAACACTGACATTCTATGTTGTTTGATGAGTTCTTGTATTCAAGACTCATCAAACCTCTTTATTTAGCAGAAATTAGATGGCTGTTGCATCGTAGAATGCAGCAGCCATCTGTCATCTCTGCCGGTGAGATGCGAGACTCTCCGCATCCCCAACTGTTGAAGCCTGCAGGAAGAAACAAAGGTCAGTAAACATTTTCTATCACTTTCCACTCACCTCACATACTTACCTCTCCACACTTGCACCCATCACTTATCTGCACAGTGCACTTTTGCACCCCTCCGACCCCCACAGACCCACTGCTCGCCCCGGTGACCCTGGCGAGGTTTCCTGACGTTGGGAAGCCCGCGCCTCTGTTGGAAAAATGGGGATAATCCTCTTAACTGCCTGTTAACTACCTGTTAACAGGCAGTTAAGTGGTTGTAATCCCCTTCCCGCCTCCAGGAGACGGGACCCGGCGCAGGTCAGGTACCTGCCTCCTGGCAAGATGGCACGGAGGTGGGTTGGGGGCGGGATGGGCACCCGCCCCCAGATTCTGCCATTTTCCCGGCAGTCCCGCCTCCAAACCCGCCTCCCCAGGGCTGGCGAGATCGCGCCCATACTATCTGTTTTGTGTCCCTTTGCTGTTCTTTGTATCTTTCCCATTCGCCAGGATCTGTGCTATTTTTTGCATTTTTGTATGCCCTTTCCTTTAGTTTTATGCTGTCCCTTACCTCTTTAGTCGTCCAGGCTTTTTTTTTTGCCAAGTAGAGCTCTTGCGTCTCAGGGGTATAAACTAATTCTGTATCACCTTGAATTCTTTTTTAAACATCCCACTGATCTTCTGTCATTTTACCCATTAACAGATTTGCCCAGTATACTGTGGACAGTTTCTGCCTCATCCCGTTGAAGAAAGCCTTACCTAAATCTAGAATCTTAGTAGCTGTTTCGTGTTTCTCCCTTTCAAATGTTACTTTGAACTTGATCATGTTATGATCACTATTGGATAAATGTTCACGCACAGTTACACTGTTAACTAAATCTGACTCATTACTCATTAATAAATCTAATATGGCTTGCCCACTTGTTGCCTCTACCTTTCTGACAGGTGCTGGTCTGCTTTTCCCAATCTATATGAAAGGTAAAATCCCCCATTAAAACCACTATGCCTTTACTACATGCTTGTCTAATCGCTGCATTTATACAATCTAGCACTTCAGGCCTATACACAACTCCCACTACAGTTTTAGATCCTTTCCTATTTCTTAATTCAACACATAGGGCTGGATTTAGTGAATGGAGACGTGCTGGAGGCGAGACTGCTGCTTGTCGGGTCTCAGTCCCGCCTCCATCATGTTCTGGCCAACCAGCGGGATTTTCCCCTGATTGATCTTGTTAAGCCCGCCCTGCGGGCTCAGCAGGCCAATTAGGGGGAAGTCACTGACAGAGCACGTCAACATCTTACGTGCCATCTGTCAAAACTTCTTGAAAGAAGAAATGTCAGCGTTTGACAGCTCTGTGAAGCTGTCAAACACTGACATTCTGTGTAATTTGATGAGTTCTTGTGTTCAGGACTCATCAAACCTTTCAACTTTGTAGGATCGGAGGATCCAACAACCAGTCTGTGAAATATACAATGAAGATGTCGGGACTCCGGAACCACCGCGGCTGAAGGCTGTAGGCAGAAACAAAGGTAAGTGAACATTTTCTAACACTTTACATTCACCTCACATACTTACCACTCCACACTTGCACCCATCACTCACCTCTACATCGCACTTTCAGGCCCCTCCGACCCCCGCAGACCTCCTACTCAACTCCTCCAACCCGGCGGGGTTCTCCGAGGTCGGGAAGCCTTCACTTGAAAAGGTAAAATGGGACTAATCCTTTTTTCAGCCTGTTAACTACCTGTTAACAGGTAGTTAAAAGGATTTAATCCCTTTCCCAACTCGAGGAGATGGGACCCGGGGCAGGACGGCTTCCTGCCGCCTGGCAAAAGGGCACGGAGGCGGGATGGGAGTGGGTTTGCCTTCCGCCCCCACTTTCTGCAAAGTTACCAGCAGTCCCGCCTCCATACCTGCCTCCTCAGGGCTGACAAAATCCAGCCCATAAGGTCGCCACTGTCTGCTTACCTCTCGTTATCTCCTCTCTTATCATTGAAGTGATTTCATCCTTAATCATTAAGGTTACTTCTCCTCCTCTGGCATTTTCCCCATCTTTCCTGTAAATCTTATGGGGAAAAAATTCAGTTGGTTTACGCCTCCCGTTAGCGCCTTAAGAGGGCGCTAATGGGGCGCAAAGCAACTAGCGCCCGGGCGCGGCGATGTTTGTGCCGCTCGCGAAATTGACAAGACATTTTGTGGCGGCGCTAAACACTACCGCCACGATCTCCTGTGCTGGCAGATCGTGACGTCAGTCAAGCGTGCAATGCCCCGGTAGCGCCCCGGACTGGATATTGAGTGGCGCCCCCTGCCTTACCGCCTGCCGCTAGCAATGACAGGTTGAGGGGAGCGTTTTGCAGTCGGGAAGGGACTGGGGGAGCGCTATTTAAAGGCGACCGCTTCCTGCCTTTTTTTGTCGGCGACATTTTTGCACCACGCATTCTGAGTGAGAGAGAGAGACTTCTGGAGATATTCAACGCTGTGTTGAGGAGTTTTGGGTACTGAGCAGCACTTTGCAGGTTCATTTTGATTTGATCTTCCTTGCATCAATTTAGAAGAGACTATGGGGGCTGCACTCTGACATCTTTCCCTGGGCCTCTCCATTGTTCTTTCCAGCAGATTTGATGTACAGTCTCTCCAGGCCGAGATTCAAGACTGCAATATGCAAGGTGTGGATGGAGAGCAAGATCGACCCTCCCCTTTAAGAACTGGCCAGCGCCAGTGTATCTGTGTTCCATTGCTGACTGACATCACATGAGCTTCGCCAGCGCTCTGAGATAGCGCCTCGCTCCTCGGCGTTAGCGCCTTAAGAGAGGTGTGTAGCGCCTGATTTAGCGCTCAATCACCTCCAGGGGCGATAGAAGCCAAGTTTGCAGTCGGAGGCGACAATTAGCGCCAGGTGCTAAACTTTGCGCCCGGCCGATAATTGCGCCCCAAACGGGGCGATACCGAATTTCTCCCCTAACCTGGTATATTTAGTTCCCAGTCTTGACTGTCTTGCAGCCATGTCTCAGTAATGACTACCATGTCATACCCTCCAATTTGAATTCGTGCCTGCAGTTCATTCAATTTATTCCTTATACTCCGTGCGTTTGTATAAAGAACGCTTATTTGGGCCACACACCCTAGCCTGTCCTTCAGCTCTAATGTTTTATTCACATGTTTCTTATTTCTCTCTCCTGGTTTAATCGCTTTACATCTTTTAGTTTTCCCTTTACATGTAGTGCCTAAAGCACAACTTCTGACTGGTACTCTACTCTCTTCCCTTCGTTTGTTTTTGAACTACTATTTGTAATATTTGGAAATTAGAGACGTGTGCAATAAGGGCACAGCAGTTATCATGGGTGACTTTAATCTACATATAGATTGGGCTAACCAAATTAGTAACAATACTGTGGAGGAGGAATTCCTGGAGTGTATACAGGATGGTTTCCTGGACCAATGTGTCGAGGAACCAACTAGAGACCAGGCCACCTTAGACTGGGCATTATGTAACGAGAAAGGATTAATTAGCAATCTTGTTGTGCGAGGCCCCTTGGGGCGGAGCGATCATAATATGATAGAATTCTTCATTAAGATGGAGAATGAAATAGTTGACTCAGAGACTAGGGTCCTGAATTTAAATAAAGGAAACTACGATGGTATGAGGCGCGAGTTGGGTAGGATAGATTGGGGAATGTTACTCAAAGGGTTGACGGTGGATAGGCAATGGCAAACATTCAAAGATCGCATGGATGAACTACAGAATTTGTTCATCCCTGTCTGGCATAAAAATAAAACAAAAAAGGTGACTCAACCATGGCTGACAAGGGAAATCAGGGATAGCATAAGATCCAAGGAGAGGACATATAAATTGGCCAGAAAAAGCAGTAAACCTGATGATTGGGAGCAGTTTAGGATTCAGCAAAGGAGGGCAAAGGGATTAATTAAGAAGGGGAAAATAGAGTACGAGCGTAAGCTTGCAGGGAACATAAAAACTGACTGTAAAAGCTTTTATAAATATGTGAAGAGAAAAAGATTGGTGAAGTCAAGCGTAGGTCCCTTGCAGTCAGAATCAGGGGAATTTATAATGGGGAACAGAGAAATGGCAGACCAATTAAATACATACTTTGGCTCTGTCTTCACAAAGGAGAACACAAATAACCTCCCAGAGATGTCGGGGAACATAGGGTCTAATGAGAGGGAGGTACTGAATGAAATCAGTATTTGTAGGGAAATGGTGTTAGGGAAATTGATGGCATTAAAGGCCGATAAATCCCCAGGGCCTGATAATCTACATCCTAGGGTACTTAAGGAAGTGGCCCTAGAAATAGTAGATGCATTGCTGGTCATCTTCCAAAATTCTATAGACTCTGGAACAGTTCCCATGGATTGGAGGGTAGCCAATGTTACCCCACTGTTCAAAAAAGGTGGTAAAGAAAAAATGGGGAATTATAGACCGGTAAGCCTGACATCGGTTGTGGGGAAAATGCTAGAGTTCATTATAAAAGATGTAATAGCAGAGCACTTGGAAACAGTGACAGGATTGGACAACGTCAACATGGATTTACGAAAGGTAAATCATGTTTGACTAATCTACTGGAATTTTTTGAGGATGTAACTGATAGAATAGATAAGGGAGAACCAGTGGATGTGGTGTATTTGGACTTTCAGAAGGCTTTCGATAAGGTCCCGCATAAGAGATTAGTGTGTAAAGTTAAGGCACATGGGATTGGGGGCGAGGTACTGACTTGGACAGAGAACTGGTTGGCAGACAGGAAGCAAAGAGTTGGAATAAACGGGTCTTTTTCTGAGTGGCAGGCAGTGACTAGTGGGGTACTGCAGGGATCGGTCCTTGGATCCCAGCTATTCACAATATATGATCTAGATGAGGGAACTAGGTGTAATATCTCCAAGTTTGCAGATGACACAAAGCTGGGTGGGCGTGTGTGCTGTGAGGAGGATGCTGAGAAACTCCAGTATGATTTGGACAGGTTGGGTGATTGGGCAGATGCATGGCAGATGCAGTATAATGTGGATAAATGCGAGGTTATCCACTTTGGTGGCAAAAACAGAAAGGCAGATTATTATCTGAATGGCAATAGATTGGGAGAAGGGGAAGTGCAACGAGACCTGGGTGTCCTTGTGCACCAGTCGTTGAAGGTAAGCATGCAGGTACAGCAGGCGGTTAAGAAGGCAAATGGTATGTTGGCCTTCGTAGTGAGAGGGTTTGAGTACAGGAACAAGGATGTCTTGCTGCAGCTGTACAGGGCCTTGGTGTGACCACACCTTGAGTATTATGTGCAGTTTTGGTCGCCTTATCTGAGGAAGGATGTTCTTGCCATGGAGGGTGTGCAGCAAAGATTCACCAGACTGATACCTGGGATGGCAGGAATGATGTACGAGGAGAGATTGGGTCGATTGGGCTTATACTCGCTGGAGTTTAGAAGAATGAGAGGAGATCTCATTGAAACTTATAAAATTCTAACAGGGCTAGACAGATTGGATGCAGGAAGGATGTTCCCAATGGCGGGGGAGTCCAGAACCAGAGGTCACAGTCTAAGGATAAGGGGTAAGCCATTTAGGACAGAGATGAGGAGGAATTTCTTCACCCAGAGAGTGGTGAACCTGTGGAATTCTCTACCACAGAAGGCAGTTAAGGCCAAGTCAGTAAATATATTCAAGAAGGAGTTAGATATATTTCTTAAGGCTAAAGGTATCAAGGGATATGGGGAGAAGGCAGGGACAGGGTACTGAATTTGGATGATCAGCCATGATCGCATCGAATGGCGGAGCAGGCTCGAGGGGCCGAATGGCCTACTCCTGCTCTATCTTCTATGTTTCTATGTTTACTGTAATTTCCCCCTGAGCTCTCTTCCCCGCCCCCCCCCTCCCCCCCCCGCCCCCCCCATTTACTAGTTTAAAATCCTTGTGACCGCCCTATTTATCCTTTCCATTAGGACCCTGGTGCCAGACCGGTTCTGGTGGAGCCCGTCCCAACGGTACAGTTCCTTCCTGACCCAATACTGGTGCCAGTGCCCCATGAAATGGAACCCCTCTTTCCTGCACCACTCCTTTAGCCACGTGTTTACTTCCCTAATCAGTTATCTCTACGCCAATTTGCACGTGGCTCAGGTAATAATCCAGAGATTATAACCCTTGAGGTCCTGTTCTTTAATTTAGCTCCTAATTCCTGGTACTCCCCAAACAGGAACTCTTGCCTACGCTTCCCTATGTTGTTGGTCCCAACATGGACCACAATGACTGGATCCTCCCCCTCCCTCTCCAATATCCTTTCAAGCCGGTTCGAGAGGTCCCTCACCCTGGCACCAGGTAGGCAACATACCATGAGGGGCTCTCGATCTTTCTTACAAAGGATGCTATCTGTCCCCTAATTATAGAATCCCCTACAACTACCACATTATGCTTCCTCTCCTCCTCCTCCTCCCCCCTTAGGACAGCCTGCTGCTCCAAGGTGCCATGGTCTGCATTCTGGCTGTCCTTCCGATAGTCTTTGGGGGAGAAATTCAGTATCGCCCTGTTTGGGGCGCAATTATCGGCCGGGAGCAAAGTTTAGCGCCTGGTGCTAATTATCGCCTCCGACTGCAAACTTGGCTTCTATCGCCCCTGGAGGTGATTGGAGCGCTAAATCAGGCGCTACACACTTCTCTTAAGGCGCTAACGCTGAGGAGCGAGGCGCTAACTCACAGCGCTGGCGAAGCTCATGTGATGTCAGTCAGCAATGGAACACAGACACACTGGCGCTGGCCAGTTCTTAAAGGGGAGGGTCGATCTTGCATTCCATCCACATCCTGCTCATTGCAGCCTTGAATCTCGGCCTGGAGAGACCTGTACATCAAATCTGCTGAAAAGAACAATGGAGAGGCCCAGGGAAAGAGTTCAGGGTGCAGCCCCCACAGTCTCTTCTAAATCGATGCAAGGAAGATCAAATCAAAATGAACCTGCAAAGTGCTGCTCAGTACCCAAAACTCCTCAACACAGCGTTGAATCTCTCCAGAAGTCTCTCTCTCTCACTCAGAATGCGTGGTGCAAAAATGTCGCCGACAAAAAAAGTCAGGAAGCGGTCGCCTTTAAATAGCGCTCCCCCAGTCCCTTCCCGACTGCAAAACACTCCCCTCAACCAGTCGTTGCTAGCGGCAGGCAGTAAGGCAGGGGGCGCTACTCAATATCTGGTCCGGGGCACTACCGAGGCGTTGCACGCTTGACTGACGTCATGATCTGCGGGCGCAGGAGATCGTGGAGGTAGTGTTTAGCGCTGCCGCAAAATGTCGTCAATTTCGCGAGCGTTGCAAACATCGCCACGCCCGGGTGCTAGTTGCTTTGCACCCCATTACCGCCCTCCTAAGGCGCTAACGGGAGGCGCTAAGCAACTGAATCTTTCCCCCTTTATCCTTATCCTCACAGGTAGCAAGTACATTGTACCTGTTGGGTAGGATCAGTTTCTGTGGATCCTCGTTCCCTTTCTTACCTGGGTTCCCCTTACTCTGCACAGTATCGGTCACACCCACCCCGTTCTGAACCTGCACCTCTGTACACCGAAGTCTGGAGCAAACTGCCCAGATACTCCTCCCCCTCTTATGTGTCGGAGTGTCTCCAACTCGCACTCCAGCTCAATGACTCTGAGCCTGAGAGATTCGAGACGGCGACATTTATGGCAAACGTGTTTGCTTGGGACAGTCTCGCTGTCCACAAACTCCCACAAACTGCAGTCCAGACACACAACCTGCTCTGCCATGACTTAGTCTAACCTTGTTTGATTTACTTAATTAGTTAAAATCTTTATTCAACGACTATTTAGTTAAGTTATAAATTTAATAAAGTACGTTATAGTTTCCCGCTCCTAGTTTAAGCCACTGTCCTAGCTTAGAGAGAAAAAACTTTAATACTCACCCCCCAACTACCTACCTGCTGTCCTGTGACGTCACTCCTTGGTTTTTGTTGCTGTTGAAATCATCGGAGGTACCGCCTCCTCCGCTACTGCTGCCAATTAGGAAAAACTTTTTTACGCAGCGAGTGGTTATGATCTGGAATGCGCTGCCTGAAAGGGTGGTGGAGGCAGATTCAATCGTGGCTTTCAAAAGGGAGTTGGATAAGTACCTGAAGGAAAAAAATTTGCAGGGCTCCGGGGAAAGGGCGGGGGAGTGGGACTAGCTGAAGTGCTCTTGCAGAGAGCTGGCACGGGCTCGACGGGCCGAATGGCCTCCTTCTGTGCTGTAACCATTCTATGATTGTACGATACTGAGAAGAAAAACAAAATGGGCACGCGGGAGATCTGATATTAAAAACAGAACATGCTGGGATCCCTCTGGTCACTACAGGTAGCGACAATGGGTTAAAAAGTCCGCGCATCAGCCCGAGGGCATGTCACAAAATGGCGCACGCTCAGCTCGCGACCCGGACCGGAAATCACAGGTTGTGAGCGTGTGCAGTTTCGTGATACGCGCACACCTGGTGTACGTTAAACAAAGGCGTGGCGGGATTTTTAACCCCAAATTCACACTCAGCGCCTTCCAGTAAAATTCGCAGTCGCCCTTTCCCCGGCGTGCCTGCGATCTTCCGACGCATAGCAGCCAGATGATGTCGTACCCTCAGGTCAGTCAGCATCTGAAAGAGAAATGACTGGCTAACGTTGAGGGTGAAGCGTTAACCTGTCTTTTCCTTTTTTGGCCACTTTCTGGTTTTTTTTCATTTTTGTCAGGAAAAGCCGGGATAGTCAGAATGCTGACCGATTTAAAAGAAGGAAAGAACTCCGGACGTTCCAATGCGCTTTACAGCCAATGCAGTACTTTTGAAGTGTGCTCACTGTTGTAATGTAGGAAACGCGGCAGCCAATTTGTGCACAGCAAGATCCCACAAACAGACCAGATAATCTTTTCTTTATTAATGTTGGTTGAGGGATAAATATTGGCCTGCTCTTCTTCGAAATAGTGCCATGGGATTTTTTAATGTCCCCCTGAGAGGTTTAACGTCTCATCTGAAAGACGGCACCTCCGACAGTGCAGCGCTCCCTCAGCGCCCCACTGAGAGTGTTGGCCTAGATTTTTGTGCTCAAGTTTCCTGGAGTGGGACTTGAACCCATCACTTTCTGACTCAAAGGTAGGGAGCGCGCTACACACTGAGCCACAGATGACACCTTAGCGCTGCATTTCGTTCCCTCGCTCTCCAGCCGCCATCAGCGCACGCCCTGAAAATCATCCATCTAGTTCTCGCTTTAACTGCAGTGAGGGCTTCTCCTCTGCATTGCCCTTCCAGTGTCCTTTGTTCGTAAGTGGAAATCAAGGCTGCGGTGGGGGGGTGGGGGGTGAACATTTATAATCACCAAGGCCTCATCCCCAGGGATACCGTACTTCCTGGCCCCCGTGCACCTGACATGGCTGCTGTCAGAGAACAGACAGGCAGTAGGAAACTGCGGTCTGTTAATGGTTGCCTTGCTGCTGCTCCAACTACCCACGCCAGGCCAGGGTCACTTTAATATTTAATAGAAGGCTGCAAAGAGAGCGGCTCAGATAAGCGACAGCTCGTTATAAATATCCTGGCCCGAGCTAGGTTGATTCTCAGCCAGGGCCGAGCTAGCTGAACATAGGAATTGCTCGACGGAAAAAGACCATCTCGTTCGCCTTCTAACCTTCCTGGCAGTCGCACGATACAACGATAATGGGAGCTGTTGACTAATCACAGCGATCAATCTCTATCAAAGAGTCTACAACAGACCCAGACATGAGGTGAGGAAAACCCCCAGTGGTGGAGAGTTTTGGGAACCAGAGGTCCAATGTCACCTGTTTTCTCCCGAGTGCGCTATGTCGCAAATTACCCATTTACTGTATCCCAAAATGAAGTCGGCTGGTGGGGGGGAGGGGGGTGGTGGGTGGAGGCGGGCGGGAGAGGCACCTATAATTGGTCTGTGTCTCTGAGTTAGGGATAAAAGCAATTAGCCCGAACGTAAACTGAGTGTACATGACAGAAAATACAGAGCAAGGTCGACTAACGTCTGAAAGGTAATGTGTGATCCTTAATCAGACCGGGTATGCAAATGCATGGTAAGGTCATGAACTATGGCCTATGCTTGTTCTGTCGGCTCAATTTCCTACTTTTAATTCTCCTACTTTCCGCACTAATATATTCTCTTCGACTCTTTCTTTACCATGTTCTTTTGCAATTTGACAAGTTCTTAGCCTCTCCTCTCCCTGCTCTGACTCTCCATTTTGGAATGGGCAAGCAGCTGGTTTTTTTTTGTAAAAGGTTTCTCATTGGCTGAAAATGGGCTTCACAAGGCTGCTTTTCCAGCCAGTCGAAAGCCCGGATACTGAAGAATCGCATCTCGGGTATAACCTAGCGTTGCCAACTCTGGTCGGACGTATTCCTGGAGGATTCATCAGATGATGTCAAACCATTGACAACTGAGTTAGCCCGAAACAACTTCACTGTGGAGCGACGGAAAGATTCATCCCGTTCGGAAGTGCGTTGGACAATGGCCGCTGCTCGCTTTGGGAGCACGAGGGCTTTAATGTGGTTGCAAAGGAGAAGGTGCAAATTCTCTGTGATTGATTGGTAGCAGGATCCAGGGAGATGAATCTTCAATTGCTGGAGACTCCTGGACAATCCTGGAGGGTTGGCAGCCCCTAGTGCAACCAGGTCAATCTTCTGACGTCAAAATCTCGCCCAAACCGAGGAGCGCTACTGGCCAGAGATAAATTCCTCCCCAGCTTGACGGCATAGGGCTCCGTCGCTCGAAGGGTTAACTCCTCAGTCGAGCTTGTGAAAGAGTGCTGCTGGTGAGAGGCTCTCTTTGAAAGAGAATTTCAGATGAGGGCATTGCATCAGGGGCTCTCATTCCAACTGCACTGAAGTGAAAGCGGATTTACATGAAAGCAGGGAACGGTTCCAGCAGCCTCTTTTGTCCGCCTCCTCCCCACTCGTCTGAATCATGCTGTGTGTTCTGTGAGCACAGTGCGTGCCTCTGCTTGCTCTTGTTCCGTTAAGAGGCGGTGGAGCTCTTAGTTTGGCACAATAGGCCGTTGCCAAAACAAGGTGCGGATTCGCCAGTTCCTAACCGAAAATAAAACGCCTGCAATGACTCAAGCCTCAATTAAGATTCTGTCGAGCTATTTGCAGCACAGAATGAGATTGCGTGGGGGGGAGTGGGGGTGGTGGGGCCTGTGCACTGTTAACACTCGTGTGAGTCACTATCACACTATACATTCGCACGCCCCCACGTGCTTGGCAGGCAATACGAAACGTTTGTTTGGGGTTTGGAGGTAGGAATAGTCGTGAGGTGAGTTCCTGACATTAGGAACGGCCTTGCAGGTGTCAGCCTTCGCTAGCTCAGATGGTTTGTGGGTTCAAGTTCACTCAGAGGGTGGTGAATCTTTGGCATTCTCTACCCCAGAGGGCTGTGGAGGCTCAGTCGTTGAGTATATTCAAGACAGAGATCGATAGATTTTTGAATATTAAGGGAATCGAGGGATATGGGGATAGTGCAGGAAAGTGGAGATGAGGTAGAAGATCAGCCATGATCTTATTGAATGGTCAAATGGCCTACTCCTGCTCCTATTTCTTATGTTCTTATGTTCTAGAGACTTGAGCACAAAATCTAGTGCAGTACTGAGGGATCTTTTAGGTCCACCTGAAAAGGCAGACGGGGCCTTGGTTTAACGTCTCATCCGAAAGGCGGCACCTCCGACAGTGCAGCACTCCCTCAGTACTGCACTGAAGTGGCAGCCTAGATTTTTGTGCTCAAGCCCCTTGGAGCGGGGCTTGAAACCCACAACCTTCTGACCCAGAAGCGAGAGTGCTGCCCACTGAGCCATGGCTGATAACCCACCCACTTCTGAGATTTCTTGCTGGGACATTTCCCCCATTATTTTGTTAATAAATTGTGATAACATCCATAGTTCACCATTCCAGTCATTTCCTGTTCAGTTTCGTCCCTCTCATAGATCGATAGTTACAGGAGGAGGCCATTCAGCCCCTCGAGCCTGCTCCGTATTCAGTTCGACCGAGGCTGATCTGTACCTCAACTCCATTTTCCCACCTTAGCTCCATATCCCTTGATAAGCTTACCCAACTAAAATCTGTCACTCTCAGTCTTGAAAGCTTCAATTATCCCAGCATCCACAGCCTTTTTGGGGGAGTGAGTTCCAGATTTCCACTGCCCTTTGTGTGAAGAAGTGCTTCCTGACATCACCCCTGAACGGCCTGGCTCTAATTTTAAGATTATCTACCCTGGTTCGGGACTCCCCCCACCAGAGGAAATAATTTCTCTGTATCTACTGCATCGAATCCTTTTAACATTTGAAACACTTCAGTCAGATCACCCCTCAATCTACTATATTATTTAAATATTTACTTACGTATAGAACGCCACTCCAAATTACACCAAAGAAAGTGTCGGAAAATAATATATTTCTGAGGCACGGCCCTAGATCCATGATGTATCATATGTCTAAAATTGCCACTGCATTGGATAAAAGAGTGTCTTGCTTAGAAATGCTAATATTTCAGTCTGGCGTGATGAAAAAATCTCTGAAGTCAATTTGAGCTGATGAGCAGAGGCACAAATCTCCCCGAACTGCGAGTGAACGCAGACCAGTCCCTCAGAGAGAAAGAGATGGACTGAGAGACAAAGAGTGAGAGAGAGAGAGAGAGAGAGAGAGGCTGCAAGAGAAGCAAGGCCGCCTAATAAATTATTCCTAACATTCCCAGCGTGCTTGTGTAATTATATTACCATGAAGGTTAATAAATTCTAGCTCAAAACTGCCTGCAGTGTGCTGCTGCTCGGGCACTGAGTTCGGAGAGCGCTGGGGTTGATCAAATTTAGTCCCGTCTGTTTTTGCAGGCCTGAGGGAGCTGAGATCCAGCATGAATTATTAAAAGTTTCTCTCAGATTCTATTACGTTAGCTTGAGCGTAAATAACTGGGGGCGAACTACCCGTGTGGCTGGCAGGGTGCCTGCACGCTGACTTAACGTGGGCGCCGGTCTCCCTCCTCGGTGAAGTTGGCCCGACGGGTCACAACCACAGCCTTTCGAGTCAGAACAAAAATAGGACTGAATAAAAAAGCAGAATTGATTTTACTGCGATCAGATGGGAATTCTAGAGACGATCGTTCTTCCCATGGTGTGGGGGGGTGGGGGTGGGGGTGGAGGGAATCGCACATCCCCTTCTTACGCAGGGCTGCAGACTCACAACCAGCAGAAGCAGTTTTACCACTAATACCTCCACAAGGCAGGGACAGCTCCACCGTACATGGTAGGCCTCTCGACTGCCAGCTGTCTGCGTTTGGACCGGACGGTGCAGTATTCAATTTGAAATTTCCGGAGTCTAAAAAATGTTCCATAGATTTACATAGAGTTCACAGCACACAAACAGGCCATTCGGCCCAAATGGTCTATGCCGGTGTTTATGCTCCACATGAGCCTCCTCCCACCCCTCTTCATCAAACCCCATCAACATCAATTTAGCACCTTTAACCTAGTAAGACGTCCCAAGGCGCTTCACGGGAGTGTTATCAGACAAAATTTGACACCGAGTCACATGAGATGTTAGGACAGCAAGGGGGAAAAATTCAATTGGTTGCGCCTCCCGTTAGCGCCTTAAGAGGACGCTAATGGGGCGCAAAGCAACTAGCGCCCGGGCGCGGCGATGTTTGCGCTGCTCGTGACATTAACTAGACATTTTGCTGCGGTGCTAAACACTAGCGCCACGATCTCCTGCGCCAGCAGATCGTGACGTCAGTCGAGTGCGCAACGCCCCGGTAGCGCCCCGGAGCGGATATTGAGTGGCGCCCCCTGCCTTACCGCCTGCCGCTAGCAACGACAGGTTGAGGGGAGCGTTTTGCAGTCAGGAAGGGACTGGGGGAGCGCTATTTAAAGGCGAACGCTTCCTGCCTTTTTTCGTTGGTGTCATTTTTGCACCACGCATTCTAAGAGAGAGAGAGACATCTGGAGATATTCAACGCTGTGTGAAGGAGTTTTGGGTACTGAGTAGCACTTTGCAGGTTCATTTTGATTTGCCCTTCCTTGCATCTATTTAGAAGAGAGTGTGGGGGCTGCACTCTGAGCTCTTTCCCTGGGTCTCTCCATTGTTCTTTCCAGCAGATTTGATGTACAGGTCTCTCCAGGCCGAGATTCAAGGCTGCAATGAACAGGATGTGGATGGAGAGCAAGATCAATCCTCCCCTTTAAGAACTGGCCAGCGCCAGTGTGTCTCTGTTCCATTGCTGACTGACATCACATGAGCTTCGCCAGCGCTCTGAGGTAGCGCCTCGCTCCTTGGCCTTTGCGCCTTAAGAGAGGTGTGTAGTGCCTGATTTAGCGCTCCAATCACCTCCAGGGGCGATAAAAGCCAAGTTTGCAGTCGGAGGCGATAAGTAGCGCCAGGCGCTAATCTTTGCGCTCGGCCGATAATTGCACCCCAAATGGGGCGATACTGAATTTTGCCCCCCAAGTCTTTCTTTTTATTTCTTTTTTGTTGGTTACATCCTGGTTCAGGTGCTGTGCTTCCTGCTACTTTGTTGCAGCCCCTGATCCCACTGAATATAATAAGCCGATTAGAGGGACCTGCAATAGATTACGCATGTATCTCAGACCTGCCTTTACCAGATTACATCGAAGAAAGGCTCGCTTCCTTAGAGCAGTTAGTAATCCAGTTCTGTTGTGCGCTGAAGCCTGTGTGCATGGGACTTTTTACCTGATATTGTGTCGGCCTTACATAGAAAACGCAAGGCAGAACCAGGCCGTGCGGCCCAACACGTCCGTGTGGGTGCCCACATGAACAGTAGTCTTAATCCCATGTTCCCACCTTGATCCCAGATCCCTTTCCTTTAACCACCTAGCTAACCTATGTTGATTTTGGGCCTGGAATTTTCCGAGGAGCTGGACCCGCTCCCAGGCCTTAACATTTCCAGAAGTGTGTGTCTACGTATCACTCTGTATCACTCTGTGTGTCACACTGTGTGTCACTCTGTGTATGTCTGTGTGTCTCTGTGTGTCTCTGTGTCACTCTGTGTGAGTCACTCTGTGTGTCTCTGTGAGTCACTCTGTGTGTCTCTGTGTGTCACTCTGTGTGTGTCTCTGTGTGTCTCTGTGTGTCACTCTGTGTGTCTCTGTGAGTCACTCTGTGTGTGTCTGTGTGTCACACTGTGTGTCACTCTGTGTGTCACTCTGTGTGTGACTCTGTGTCTCTGTGTGTCTGTGTGTCTCTGTGTGTCTCTGTGTGTCACTCTGTGTGTCTGTGAGTCACTGTGTGTGTGTCTGTGAGTCACTCTGTGTGTGTGTCTGTGTGTGTGTCTGTGTGTCACTCTGTGTGTCACTCTGTGTGTGTCTCTGTGTGTCTCTGTGTGTCACTCTGTGTGTGTCTGTGTGTCTGTGTGTGTGTCTCTGTGTGTCTCTGTGTGTCACTCTGTGTGTGTCTGTGTGTCTGTGTGTGTGTCTCTGTGTGTCTCTGTGTGTCTCTGTGTGTCACTCTGTGTCTCTGTGAGTCACTCTGTGTGTGTGTCTGTGTGTGTGTCTGTGTGTCACTCTGTGTGTGTCTGTGTGTGTGTCTGTGTGTCACTCTGTGTGTGTCTCTGTGTGTCACTCTGTGTGTGTGTCTGTGTGTGTCTCTGTGTGTCACTCTGTGTGTGTGTCTGTGTGTGTGTCTGTGTGTCACTCTGTGAGGCACTCTGTGTGTCACTCTGTGTGTGTCTCTGTGTGTCACTCTGTGTGTGTGTCTGTGTGTGTGTCTGTGTGTCACTCTGTGAGGCACTCTGTGCGTCACTCTGTGTGTGTCTCTGTGTGTCACTCTGTGTGTGTGTGTGTCTGTGTGTGTGTCTGTGTGTCACTCTGTGAGGCACTCTGTGTGTCACTCTGTGTGTGTGTCTGTGTGTGTGTCTGTGTGTCACTCTGTGAGGCACTCTGTGTGTCACTCTGTGTGTGTGTCTGTGTGTGTGTCTGTGTGTCACTCTGTGAGGCACTCTGTGTGTGTGTCTGTGTGTGTCTCTGTGTGTCACTCTGTGTGTGTCTGTGTGTCACTCTGTGTATGTCTGTGTGTTTCTGTGAGTCACTCCGTGTGTGTCTCTGTGAGTCACTCTGTGTGTGTCTGTGTGTCACACTGTGTGTCACTCTGTGTGTCACTCTGTGTGTGTCTCTGTGTGTCTCTGTGTGTCTCTGTGTGTCACTCTGTGTGTGTCTGTGTGTCTCTGTGTGTCTCTGTGCGTGTCTCTGTGTGTCTCTGTTTGTCACTCTGTGTGTGTCTGTGAGTCACTCTGTGTGTGTGTCTGTGTGTGTGTCTGTGTGTCACTCTGTGTGTGTGTCTATGTGTGTGCCTGTGTGTCACTATGTGTGTGTCTCTGTGTCTCACTCTGTGTGTGTCTGTGTGTCACTCTGTGCGTCACTCTGTGCGCCACTCTGTGTCACTCTGTGTGTCACTCTGTGTGTGTCTCTGTGTGTGTCTGTGTGTCACTCTGTGTGTCACTGTGCGTGTCTCTGTGTGTCACTGTGCGTGTCTCTGTGTGTCTCCGTGTGTGTGTGTGTCACTCTGTGTGTCTCTGTGTGTGTCTGTGTGTCACTCTGCGAGTCACTCTGTGCGTGTCTCTGTGTGTGTCTCTGTGTGTGTCTCTGTGTGTGTCTGTGTGTGTGTGTGTGTGTGTCATTCTGTGTGTCACACTGTGAGTCACACTGTGCGTGTCTCTGTGTGTCTCTGTGTGTCACTCTGTGAGTCTCACTGTGCGTGTCTCTGTGTGTGTCACTCTGTGTGTCACACTGTGCGTGTCTCTGTGTGTGTCACTCTGTGTGCCACTCTGTGCATGTGTCTGTGTGTGTCTGTGTGTCACTCTGTGTGTCACTCTGTGTGTGTCTCTGTGTGTGTCTGTGTGTCACTCTGTGCGTGTCTCTGTGTGTGTCTGTGTGTCACTCTGTGAGTCACTCTGTGCGTGTCTCTGTGTGTGTCTGTGTCACTCTGTGAGTCACTCTGCGTGTCTCTGTGTGTCTCTGTGTGTCACTCTGTGTGTCACACTGTGCGTGTCTCTGTGTGTGTCACTCTGTGCGTGTCTCTGTGTGTGTCTGTGTGTCACTCTGCGAGTCACTCTGTGCATGTTTCTCTGTCACTCTGTGTGTGTCTGTGTGTCACTCTCTGTGTCACTCTGTGTGTCACTCTCTCTGGCAGTCAGTGTGTGTCTGTGTGTCACTCTCTGTGTCACTCTGTGTGTCACTCTCTCTGGCAGTCATTGTGTGTCTGTGTGTCACTCTCTGTGTCACTCTGTGTGTCGCTCTCTCTGACAGTCTGTGTGTGTCTGTGTGTCACTCTGCGTGTCACTCTGTCTGACAGCCTGTGTATCTTTCTGTGTCACTCTGTGTGTCACTCTCTCTGACAGGATGTGTATGTCTCTGTGTCACTCTGCGTGTCACTCTGTGTGTGTCTGCATGTCACTCTGTCTGACAGCCTGTGTGTGTCACTGTGTCACTCTGTGTGTCACTCTGCATGTCACTCTGTGTGTGTCTCTGTGTGTCGCTCTCTCTGACAGTCAGTGTGTGTCTGTGTGTCACTCTCTGTGTCACACTATGTGTGTCTCTGTGTCACTCTGTGTGTCACTCTCTCTGACAGTCTGTGCATGCCTCTGTGTCACTCTGTGTGTCACTCTGCATGTCACTCTGTGCATGCCTCTGTGTCACTCTGCATGTCACTCTGTACATGTCCCTGTGTCACTGTGTGTGTCTCTGTGTCACTCTGTGTGTCACTCTGTGCGTGTCTCTGTGTGTCTCTGTGTGTGTCTCTGTGTGTCTCTGTGTCTGTCTCTGTGTGTCTCTGTGTGTGTCTCTGTGTGTGTCTCTGTGTGTCACTCTGTGTGTCTCTGTGTGTGTGTCTCTGTGTCACTCTGTGTATCACTCTGTGCGTGTCTCTGTGTGTCACTCTGTGTGTCTCTGTGTGTGTGTCTCTGTGTGTCACTCTGAGTATCACGCTGTGCGTGTCTCTGTGTGTCACTCTGTGTGTGTCTCTGTGTGTGTCTCTTTGTGTCACTCTGTGTGTGTCTCTGTGTGTGTCTCTTTGTGTCACTCTGTGTGTGTCTCTGTGTGTGTCTCTTTGTGTCACTCTGTGTGTCACTCTGTGTGTGTCTCTATGTGTCACTCTGTGTGTGTCTCTGCGTGTGTCTCTGTGTGTGTCTCTTTGTGTCACTCTGTGAGTCACTCTGTGTGTCTCTGTGTGTGTCTCTTTGTGTCACTCTGTGTGTCACTCTGCGTGTCACTCTCTCTGAAAGTCAGTGTGTGTCCATGTGTTACTCTGTTTGTCCCTCTCTCTGACAGTCTGTGTGTAACTCTGCATGTCACTCTCTCTGACAGTATGTGTGTGTCTCTCTGTGTCACTCTGAGTGTCACTCTGTGTGTGTCGCTCTCTCTGACAATCTGTGCATGTCTCTGTGTCACTCTCTGTGTCACTCTGTGTGTGTCTCTGTGTCACTGTGTGTGTCACTGTGTGTGTGTCTCTGTGTGTCACTCTCTCTGACAGAATGTGCATGTCTCTGTGTCACTCTGTGTCTCACCTTCTCTGACAGTCTATCTGTGTCTCTGTGTCACTCTGCCTGTCACTCTGTGTGTGTCACTCTCTCTGACAGTCTGTGCATGTCTCTGTGTCACTCTGCGTGTCATTCTGTGCATGTCTCTGTGTCACTGTGTGTGTCATTCTGTGTGTGTCTCTGTGTGTCACTCTCTCTGACAGTCTGTGTGTGTCTGTGTGTCACTCTGTGTGTCACTCTCTCTGACAGTCTGTGTGTCACTCTGTGTGTCACTCTCTCTGACAGTCTGTGTGTGTCTGTGTGTCACTCTCTCTGACAGTCTATGTGTCACTCTGTGTGTCACGCTCTCTGACAGTCTGTGTGTGTCCGTGTGTCACTCTGTGTGTCACTCTCTCTGACAGTCTCTGTGTGTCTGTGTGTCACTCTCTCTGACAGTCTGTGTGCCTGTGCGTCACTCTGTGTGAGTGTGTGGGGTGAATGTTAACCCCCCTGCCCTGCGGAATGCGGAAACCTGGTGGAGAGGGCAGGTAGAAAGGAACGGGTCACTTATTTAGAATTACACAGAATGTACAGCACAGAAACAGGCCATTCGACCCAACAGGTCCATGCTGGTGTTTATGCTCCACACGAGCCTCCACCCACCCCTCTTCATTTCACCTTTTTAGCATATCCTTCTATTTCTTTCTCCCTCATGTGTTTATCTAGCTTCGCCTTAAATGCACCTATGTTATTCGCTCAACCACTCCCTGTGGTGGCGAGTTCCACATTCTCACCACTCTCTGGGGAAAGAAGTTTCTCCTGAATTCCCGATTGGATTTATTAGTGACTATCTTATATTTATGGCCCCTAGTTCTGGACTCCCCCACAAGTGGAAACATCTTCTCTACATTTACCCAATCGAAGCCTTTCATTATCTTAAGGAGCTGCTTTACTCACTGCGTCTCGCTCGGCGGGGATTTTAACAGTGCTGTTTTTGGCGGAGGATCTGTCTCCTGCCTAAACCAGGCAGGGGCCTCGTCCTGTGTCAATAGGACCCTGATGGCCTTTTAGCCGAATAGGGTGAGTGGTCTGAGTGGGGCCCCCCAACCACAGCCTAAACCACCTCCTCCTCCCACACACACCACCGGCCCTTGCTGTGAACAGACCATAAAATTAAGGTGTTAAACTTTCCTGGGGGGGGGGGTGGGGGTGGAGTGGGGGAGGGGGGCAGGAAGTGCAGGAATGGCCCTCCGGGCCTCACAAGGAAAGGCTCGGCCTCTACCATCAGACTGTGCCGAAACACACTCCCCACCTCTTGCCTGCCACTCCCCCGCTCTCCCATTGGTGGCAGCCGGTCTGTTGCCTCTTTCCGTCCAATTATGGTGGGCAGTTAGCCAGCGGGATGTGAATAAAACAAAGAAAGAACTTGCATTTACATAGCGCCTTTCCCCACCTCGGGACATCCCAAAGCGATTGACAGCCAATTAACTACTTTTTTTTCCGAAGTGCAGGCTGTGTTGTAACGTAGCAAACGCGGCAGCACAATGGGACCCAGGAGGTAAATAGCCTGGATCTGATATTTATGAAGTGTGTTTTGCAGGCCCCGTACCCTGTCCCCACCTGCCTCAAACCTGTTAAAACCCATCCCTGTACATGAGTTTGTGTCTTTTTCTGTATCTCCTGACCTTTGGATTGAGCTGCTGATCTCAGCTAACATGCTGTGCCATAGCGTCATAGAGTCATAGGGGGAGAAATTCGGTATCGTCCCGTTTGGGGCGCAATTATCGGCTGGGCGCAAAGTTTAGCGCCTGCCGCTAATTATCACCTCCGACTGCAAACTTGGCTTCTATCGCCCCTGGAGGTGATTGGAGCGCTAAATCAGGCACTACACACCTCTCTTAAGGTGCTAATGCTGAGGAGCGAGGCGCTAACTCAGAGCGCTGGCGAAGCTCATGTGATGTCAGTCAGCAATGGAACACAGACACACTGGCGCCGGCCAGTTCTTAAAGGAGAGGGTTGATCTTGCTCTCCATCCACACCCTGCTCATTGCAGCCTTGAATCTCGGCCTGGAGAGACCTGTACATCAATTCTGCTGGAAAGAACAATGGAGAGTCCCAGGGAACGAGCTCAGAGTGCAATCCCCACAGTCTCTTCCGAATCGATGCAAGGAAGGTCAAATCAAAATGAACCTGCAAAGTGCAGCTCAGTACCCAAAACTGCTTCACACAGCGTTGAATCTCTCCAGAAGTCTCTCTCTCTCACTCAGAATGCGTGGTCCAAAAATGTCGCCGACAAAAAAAGGCAGGAGGCGGTCGCCTTTAAATAGCGCTCCCCCAGTCCCTTCCAGACTGCAAAACGTTCCCCTCAAGCTGTCGTTGTTGCGGCAGGCGGTAAGGCAGGGGGCGTCACTCAATATCCGGTCTGGGGCACTACTGAGGCGTTGCACGCTTGACTGACATCACGATCTGCGGGCGCAGGAGATCGTGGCGGTAGTGTTTAGCGCCGCCACAAAATGTCTAGTCAATTTCGCGAGCGGCGCAAACATCGCCACGCCCTGGGACTAGTTGCTTTGCGCCCCATTAGTGCCCTCTTAGGGCACTAATGGGAGGCGCTACACAACCGAATTTTTCCCCCATAGAGTCATAATGGCAAGAAGGAGGCCATTTGGCCCATCAAGTCCGTGCCAGCTCTCTGCAGAGCAATCCAGTCAGTCTCATTACCCCACTCTATCCCCGTAGCCCTGCAAGTTTATTTCCCTCAAGTGCCTATCCAGTCTCCCCTTGAAAACATGTTTCCACTTCCACCACTTCTGTCGGCAGCGAGTTCCAGGTCCTCACCACTCGCTGCGTAAAAAAGTTTTTCCTCACATCCCCCTGTATCTCTTGCCCAAAACCTTAAATCTGTGTCCCCTCGTCCTTGTACCATCAACTAGTGGGAACAGCCTTTCCCCGTCTAGCCTATCCAAACCCGTCATAATCTTATACACCTCTATCAAATCACCCCTCAACCTCCTTTGCTGTAATGAAAACAAATCCAGCTTCTCCAACCTGTCCTTGTAGCTAAGATCCCCCATCCCCGGAACCATTCTGGTAAATCTCCTCTGCACCCTCTCAAGGACCTTCACATCTTTCCTAAAGTGTGGTGACCAGAACTGGACGCAATGCTCCAGTTGTGGCCTAACCAGCACTTTATAAAGTTTCAGCATAACTTCTCTACTTTTGTACTCAATACCTCTATTTATGAAGCCCAAGATCCCATATGCTTTGCTAACCACTCTCTCAATATGTCCTGCCACCTTCAGGTACCTATGCACATTAACTCCCAGGTCCCTCTGTCCCTGCACACTCTTTAAAACTGTGCCATTAAGTGTATATTGCTTCTCCCTGTTCCTTCTGCCAAAATGCATCACCTCACACGTCTCTGTATTAAATTCCATCTGCCACTTGTCTGCCCATTCTGCTAGCCTTTCTATGTCCTGTTGCAGTCAATTGGTATCATTCTCACTGTTTGCCACACCCCCAAGTTTGGTGTCATCGGCAAATTTAGAAATTCTACTCTGTATTCCAATATCCAGGTCATTTATATATATCAAAAAAAGCAATGGCCCCAGCACTGACCCTTGGGGAACACCACTGTCTACCATCCTCCAGTCTGAAAAACAGCCTTCTATGTGGTACTTTGGCAAATGCCTTCCTAAAATCCATGTAGACAACATCCATTGTATTCCCTTCATCAATCCTCCCTATTACTTCATCAAAAAATTCAATTAGATTAGTCAAACACGATCTGCCTTTTACTAATCCGTGTTGGCTCTCCTTAATTAGCTTAAACCTCTCCAAGTGCCCGTTAATTTTTTCCTTGATTATTGTTTCTAAAACTTTACCCATCACTGATGTTAAACTGACTGGCCTGTAGTTACTAGGATTGTCCTTACACCCTTTCTAGAATAATGCTGCCACATTTGCCACTTTCCAATCCTCAGGCATCTAGGGAAGATTGGAAAATTATGGCAAGCCCTTCCGCTGTCTCCTCCCTGAATTCCCTTAGCATCCTGGGATGCAAGCCATCTGGACCAGGCGACTTATCTACTCTAAGCATACCCAGTCTTTCTAGTACATCCTGTCTATCAATTTTCACCCCTCCCATTGCTTCTACCTTTTCCACTTCTACCGATATTTTGTCAGCATCCACCTCCTTAGTAAATACCGATACAAAGTACTCATTGAGTATTCTAGCCTTGCCCTGAGCCTCCAAGCATATATCACCTTCTTTGTCCCTAATAGGCCCCACCCCGCCTCTTACTACCCGCTTACTGTTTACATGCCGGTAGAAGATTTTTGGGTTCCCTTTTATGTTAACCGCCATTCTACTCTCATATTCTCTCTTTGCCAATCTTATTTTCATCTTCACTTCCTCTCTCAACTTATTGTATTTGTTCTGGTTCTCCCTTGAAGAATTCACCTGACATGCATCATACACCCTCTTTTTTTGTTTCATCATCTTCTCTATCTCCCTCGTCATCCTATGAGCCCTTGCTTTGGTTCCCTTACCCTTCCCTCTTGTTGGAATGTACCTAGCCTGTACTTGGAACATTTCCTCCTTAAAGATCACCCATTGTTCCGTTACAGCTTTTCCTGTCAGTCTTTGTTTCCATTTTACCCTGGCTAGATCCTTTCGCATCCCATTGAAGTTAGCCCTATTCCAGTTTAGAAGTTCCACTCTAGATTGTTCCTTGCTCCTCTCCATTGCTAATCTAAATCTTATGATTCGATGATCACTCTTACCCAAGGGTTCTCCCACAGACACTTGGCCAACCTGGCCCACCTCATTCCCCAGCACCAGATCCAGCAATGCCTCCTTCCTAGTTGGGCCAAGAACATACTGGTCAAGGAAATTCTCCTGAATGCATTTTCAGAAATTCCTCCCCCTCCTTTCCCTTTACCCTAGCATTATCCCAATCGATATTTGGGTAATTAAAGTCCCCCAATATCACCACTCTATAGCTCTTGCATATCTCTGCGATTTCCCTGCCAGCCAACAATGCAGCACTCCCTCCGTACTGCACATTTTGTTTTATTCATTCACGGGATGTGGGTGTCGCTGGCAAGGCCAGCGTTTATTGCCCATCCCTAACTGCCCTTGAGTAGTTGGTGGTGGTAGCCGCCTTCTTGGATAAGTGGCTTGCTAGGCCATTTCAGAGTTGCTGTGGGTCTGGAGCCACATGTAGGCCAGACCAGGTAAGGACGGCTGATTTATTTCCCTAAAGGACATTCGTGAACCAGATGGGTTTTTGCAACAATCCGGTAGTTTCAAGGTCACCATTACTGATACTAGCTTTTTTATCCCAGATTTAATAATAGAATTTAAATTCCATGGTTGGATTTGAGCTCATGTCCCCGGATCATTAGTCCAGGCCGACTGGATTACTTGTCCAGTAACGTAGCCACTATGCTACCGTGCTGCGGATTCAATGGCTGAGTGGTGCTTGAACCCACAACTTGCTGAGTTGGTGCTGGATGCGCCATGAACTGAGCCAAGCTGGCACTTGCAAGTGGCGGAAGTTGCATCTTAAAGTGTAGAGATTGGCGGGGAGATTGGAGGATTAACCTGAAGGTCAAGAGATTCACAGAAAGGACGTGTGACGCCAATTGTTAGACTAAATAGCTCAAAATATGAAGCGACACAACCGATCCTTTATGTCATAATCCATTTAATCGTTGGGTGACTTCTGGCTTTATTGATGGGGTTGTTGAATAAATGCACTACAATGAGCCTTAAACGTCACCGCTCTCTACTGAGTTAGCTGATCTCACCTAGTATCACATCAGGGGCTCTAAAGTTGGCCCCTGGGTGAGTGAGGCAAATACCAGTTGGAGCATAGGAGCAGGAAGAGGCCATTCAGCTCCTCGCGCCTGCTCCGCCATTCAATTAGATCCTGGCTGATCTGTACCTCAACCCCATTTACCCGCCTTGGCTCTATACCCCTTAATACCCTTACCCAACAGAAACCTAGCAATCTCCGTTTTGAAATTTTCAATTGACCCCCCAGCCTCAACAGCTTTTCTGGGGAGACAGTTGCAGATTTTCACTACCCTTTGTGTGACATCGTCCTTGGATGGCCTGGCTCTAATTTTAAGGTTATGCCCCCTTGTTCTGAACTCCTCCCCACCAGTGGAAATGGTTTCTCTCTATCGACCCTATCAAATCCTTTAATCATCTTAACCACCTCAATTAGATCACTGCTTAATCTTCTATGCTCGAGGGAATACAAGCCTAGTCTATGTAACCTGGCGTCATAATTTAACCTTTTTAGCCCTTTTATTTGGAGTTCCTTCTCCTGATCGCTATCCACTGACTCCAGATGCAAAGTCTGTGTGAGTATGTGGAGTTTAGATGAGCATGGGATTGGGCCCCGCTCTGATGACTTTCACAGTCGAATAACCATAGGGGTCATTAATATCAGGTAAAAAGAAAGAAAGACTTGCATTTATATAGCGCCTTTCATGACCACCGGACGTCTCAAAGCGCTTTACAGTCAATTAAGTACTTTTTTTTTGAAGTGCAGTCACTGTTGTAATGTGGGAAACGCGACAGCCAATTGGCGCACAGCAAGCTCCCACAAACAGCAACGTGATAATGACAAGATAATCTGTTTTAGCGATGTTGATTGAGGAATAAATATTGGTCCAGGACACCGGGGAGAACTCCTCTGCTCTTCTTCGAAATAGCGCCATGGGATCTTTTACGTCCACCTGAGAGAGCAGACGGGGTCTCGGTTTAATGTCTCATCCAAAAGACAGCACCTCCGACAGCGCAGCACTCCCTCAGTACTGTACTGGAGTGTCAGCCTGGATTTTTGTGCTCAAGTCCCTGGAGTGGGATGTGAACCCACAACCTTCTGACTCAGGAGGGGAGAGTGCTACCCACTGAGCCACAGCTGACACACGAATAGGGAATTCAGGAGAAACTTCTTTACCCAAAGAGTGGCGAGAATGTGGAACGCGCTTCCACAAGGAGTAGTTGAGGCGAAAAGCATAGATGTAGTTAAGGGGAAGCTAGATAAACACATGAGGGAGAAAGGAATAGAAGGATTTGCTGAGAGGGTGAGATGAAGAGGGGTGGGAGGAGGCTCGTGTGGACCAGAAGGGCTGAATGGCCAGTTTCCGTGCTGTAGATTCTATGTGATAAGCAGCCGACACCTGGGCCCACAAATTCTTATGGACACTGTCTGTACCCACGTCATAAGTGCATGGATGCAGAGTTCCTCTGTTTAGTAGTTACAGGGTGGGGGTGCGGGGGGTAATTTTAACCAAAGCCCCACCCGGCGGGAAATTGATGGGTCAGATCGGCCGCAGGTTTTTCTTCAATGGAAGGTAGAATCCGGGTGGGGGGGTAAAGTGGGCGGTTGATGCAATCCTGTCAGTTTCCCACCAGGCGAGTTAGGTTCAAATTGCCGTCTTTCAGATGAGACATTAAACCGAGGCCCCGTCTGCTCTCTCAGGTGGACGTAAAAGATCCCATGGCACTATTTCGAAGAAGAGCAGGGGAGTTCTCCACGGTGCCATAACGAATATTTATCCCTCAACCAACATCACTAAAACAGATTATCTGGTCATTATCACATTGCTGTTTCTGGGAGCTTGCTGTGCGCAAATTGGCTGACACGTTTCCCACATTACAACAGTGACTACACTTCAAAAGTACTTCATTGGCTGTAAAGTGCTTTGAGACATCTGGTGGTCGTGAAAGGCGCTATATAAATGCAAGTCTTTCTTTCTTTTTACCTTATATTAATGACCCCTATGGTTATTACCCGTCCCCCACCCCATCAATGTTCCCTCTAAGCTGTGCGCGGGTGCGTGGCCGCGCATTAATCTGCAAGCTCCTGCGCAGGCCGCTCGCCGGCTTTTACATCGGAAATACCTGCGCACGCGCAGGAACTTAGAGGGACCGCGCATCGAAAGGAACAGGCCGGGCCGAACACAGCGTGGCTCACAGGGAACGTCGCCCACCCACCTTTGGGGGTTTTTTGTTTGGGTGCGCGGCCACTTTGAAAGGCTGCGCGGGCCCAGTCAAATTTCCCTGGGCGCGGGGTTTTCTTTTCCATTTAAAGGCTGGTGAGCTGGCTGCACAGGATCTCCAGACGGCTGGGCGGCCGCACAGCTTAACAGAAACATCGCCCACCCGCTGTGATTTCACAAGATAAACTGAACCAGTAGCAGCTTTACTGAGACACACTGAGGTAAATATTCTTCGGCACATAATAGCAACTTCAATGTGGAAAAAATCATTGAGATTTACGGCACAGAAAGAGGCCATTCGGCCCATCGTGTCTGTGCCGGCTGAAAAAAGAGCTCTCCAGGCTAACCCCACTTTCCAGCTCTTGGTCCGTAGCCCTGTAGGTTGCGGCACTTCAAGTGTCCCAAGCTGCTTCACAGAGGCAAAATCCCCACAAAAAATGGGGACAGAGTCAAAGAAGGTGATGTTAGAAAGGGTTGGCCAAAAGCTTGGGCCAAGAGATGGATTTTAAAGAGGGTCTTAAAGTAGGAGAGGAAGATGGAGAGGAAGTTTAGGTTTGGGGGGAAAATCCAGAACCTGGGGCCGAGGCTGAAAGCACCGCCGCCAATGGTGGGGTAATTGGCAGGGGGCTGCACAAGAGGCTGGAGCTGGAAGACTGGAGAGTCTGGGAGTGTGTGGGGGGCAGTTGTAGGGCTAGAGGAAGTTGTAGTCAGTCTTAGGGACCTCATTGGGCACTTAATGACACCCCATTCGAGATACAGTCCCCAGTTCCCTTAGCAGAGAGGTCAATAACCAGGGGGCATAGATTTAAAGTAATGGGTAGAAGGGTTAGAGTCGAGTTGAGGAGAACTTTTTTCACCCAGAAGGTGGTGGGGGTCTGGAATGTGATCGCTCTAGAGAGGGTACAGAGGAGATTTACGAGGATGTTGCCAGGACTGGAGAATTTTAGCTATGGGGAAAGATTGGATAGGCTGGGTTTTTTTTCTTTGGAACAGAGGAGGCTGAGGTGAGACTTGATTGAGGTGTATAAAATTATGAGGGACCTAGATAGAGTGGCTAGGAAGGACCTATTTCCCTTAGCAGAGAGGTCAATAACCAGGGGGCATAGATTTAAAGTAATTGATTTAAAGAAGGATTAGAGGGGAGTTGAGGAGAACTTTTTTCACCCAGAGGGTGGTAGAGGCAGAAACCCTCATCACATTTAGGGGAAAAATTCAGTTGGTTGCGCCTCCCGTTAGTGCCTTAAGAGGGCGCTAATGGGGTGCAAAGCAACTAGCGCCCGGGCGCGGCGATGTTTGCGCCGCTCGCGAAATTAACTAGACATTTTGCGGTGGCGCTAAACAATACCGCCACGATCTCCTGCGCCGGCAGATCGTGACGTCAGTCGAGTGCGCAACGCCCCGGTAGCGCCCCGGAGCGGATATTGAGTGGCACCACCTGCCTTACCGCCTGCCGCTAGCAATGACAGGTTGAGGGGAGCGTTTTGCAGTCAGGAAGGGACTGGTGGAGCGCTAATTTTTTGTTGGCAACATTTTTGAACCACGCATTCTGAGAGAGAGAGAGAGAGACTTCTGGAGAGATTCAACGCTGTGTGAAGGAGTTTTGGATACTGAGCAGCACTTTGCAGGTTCATTTTGATTTGCCCTTCCTTGTATCAATTTAGAAGAGACTGTGGGGGCTGCACTCTGAGCTCTTTGCCTGGGCCTCTCCATTGTTCTTTCCAGCAGATTTGATGTACAGGTCTCTCCAGGCTGAGACTCAAGGCTGCAATGAGCAGGATGTGGATGGAAAGCAAGATCAATCCTCCCCTTTAAGAACTGGCAGGGGCCATTGTGTCTGTGTTCCATTGCTGACTGACATCACATGAGCTTCGCCAGCGCTCTGAGTTAGCGCCTCGTTCTTCAGCCTTTGCGCCTTAAGTCAGATGTGTAGCGCCTGATTTAGCGCTCCAATCACCTCCAGGGGCGATAAAAGTCAAGTTTGCAGTCAGATGCGATAATTAGCGCCAGGCGCTAATTTTTGCGCCTGGCCGATAATTGTGCCCCAAACGGGGCGATACTGAATGTTTCCCCCTTAAAAAGTACTTGGATATGCATTTGAAGTGCCGTAACGTACAAGGTTAGGACCAAGAGCTGGAAAGTGGGGTTAGGCTGGACAGCTCTTTTTCGGCCGGCACGACACAATGGGCCAAATGGCCTTCTTCTGTGCCGTAAATTTCGATGATTCTATGATGTCAAACCCAATGGTCATGAAATCCTGCAAGTCCCTTTGACCACCATGTCCACGTTCCCGATGTGTGCCCTCTGCACCCAATGTGCCAACGCCGGGAGAGCAAATCTGTAAAAGTTCTGTAAAAATGCACTCTTTCAGTTACAAGTGAATATACTTCTCTGTACCAAATCTCTATTAAGCAGGAATCAATGCTCACTCCGAAAATAATTAAAACAGCTGCCTGCTGCACAGCATCGACATTTTACCCGTGGGTCAATAGTTCAGCAACGACAATTTTATTTAAAATGAATATCTAATCAGACACACCGGCCATGATTGAGAATATAATGAAATCTGACTGTACCATTAAGGTAAGAGCTGAATGATTTCCATTAGTCTCTGCTCCTTTTGTCTGCTTTTAATGAATACTAGGAATTGGGACTCTTCGGAATTCCTTCGATATAACATTTCCTAATACAGAGCCTTGTATTGTAATGGATTTTGATTATAGTAGCACTGGTGGAGATTTGGAACAGTCTCCCATTTACTGCTTTATACTGTGCAACCAAAGCAGGCCGATAATGTAAGGTGTACCGAGGGATAGAAACATAGAAACATAGAAAAATAGAAGCAAGATTAGGCCATTCGGCCCTTTCGAGCCTGCTCCGCCATTCAATATGATCATGGCTGATCCTCTATCTCAATACCATATTCCCGCTCTCTCCCCATACCCCTTGATGCCTTTTGCGTCTAGAAATCTATCTATCGCCTTCTTAACTATATTCAGTGACTTGGCCTCCACAGCCTTCTGTGGTAGAGAATTCCACAGGTTCACCACCCTCTGAGTGAAGAAATTTCTCCTCATCTCAGTCCTAAATGTCCTACCCCGTATCCTGAGACTGTGACCCCTCGTTCTAGACCCCCCAGCCAGGGGAAACATCCTCACTGATAATGTAAAGAAAGAGAAGAGAAAGAAAGAAAGGAAGGAAGAAGGAAAGAAAGAAAGGACGGAAAAAGGAAAGAAAGAAAGAAAGACAGAAACAAAATAGGAAGGAAGAAAATGAAAGTAATAAAGAAAAAGAAAGAGGGAAAGAAAGAAAGTAAGTAAATAGGATGGAAGGAAAAGAAAGTAAGAAAGAAGGAAGGATGGAAAGAAAGATAGAAGGAAAGAAAGAAAGAAAGAAAGAGAAAGAAAGAACGGAAGGAAGGAAAAAAGAAAGAAAGGAAGGAAGGGAAGGTAGGAATCAGCAAAGAAAATGGGAGGGGAAAGCAGGAAGAAAGAGAAGAAGTGGACATAGCTTTAAAAGGGCTAAATTCAATGAAATAAGGACAATACTCCAGTAGAAGACAAGTGGAAAACCTAGGCTTAGCACGGAGGGTAAATAGGATGTTGAACAAATAGCCAAAAGAGTAGGATTCAAATCAGAGGAGGCAATGATCAAGCATTACAGTTCTCTGGTCAGACTACACCTTGAACAGTGATTTCAGTTCTGGCCACCACGAAACATGAGAGGCGGACAAGAATGGGAGGCAGTGGAGAAGAGAGTCACGACGCTGGTCCCCAGTGTCAAAGGTCCAAGTTATGAGGAAAGACTGGAGAAAATTGAGCTTTTCAGTTTGGAAAGGAGGTGTCTCAGAGATGATTGTACAGCGCTGTGGGTATAGAAAAAGCTAACCTGGAATATTACTTCAAATTAAACTGTGGGCGTTGAACTTAAGGGCACATCTTCAAACCAGCAAGAAGTAAATTTAAGACTGATATCCGGAGATTCTTCTTCACACAGCGAATAATAAAATGTGGAATAAACTTCCAGATAGAGTAATGGATTCAAAAAGCCCGGAATCATTTAAGAAAACTAACTGGATTCTACATGGGGGGGGTGGGGGTTAGGATCTCTCTGGATAGATGAATTAAGATGGTCTCCCTCATCTGTAATTATCTTGTGAGAGCAGAAGAGGGGAGAGGGAGTGAGAAAGAAAGGAGCTGACATTAAAATTAATGACCAGAATATTGGGGGCACTGCAAGTTGACCTGATTATCCGATCGGCACTCTCACTGACCAGGACTCCAGGTAAAAAGCCCTACATTTATATAGCACCTTTTATGACCACCGGACATCTCAAAGTGCTTTACAGCCAATCGAAGCACTTTGGAATGTAGTCACTGTTGGAAATGCAGCAGCCAATTTGCACACAGCAAGATTCCACAAACAGCAATGTGATAACAACCAGCGCATCTGTTTTTGTTATGTTGATTGAGGGATAAATATTGGCCAGGAAACAGTGCCATGGGATCTTTTACATCCATCTGAGAGATCAGACAAGACCTCAGTTTACACATCTTATTTGAAAGATGGCACCTACTGACAGTGCAGCACTCCCTCAGTACTGCACTGGAGTGTCAGCCTAGATTTATGGGCTCAAGTCCCTGATGTGGGACTTGAACCCACAACCTTCTGACACAAAGGCAAGTGTGCTACCCACTGAGCTACAGCTGACACTGCATGGGAGCTAAGAAATGAAGCACTTTTCGAGTGTAGTTACGGTTGTAATTTAGGAAACACGGCAGCCAATTAGATCACAGCAAGCTCCCACAAACAGCAATGTGATAATGATCAGATCATCTGTTTTAGTGATGTTGGTTGAGCGATAGTTTCCTAATAGCCATAATAGCTAATAGCTATTATAGAGACATGGTTGCAAGGTGACCAGGGTAGGGAACTAAATATTCGAGACAGTTTCCTAGAACAATACATCATGCAACCAGCCAGGGAACAGGCTATTTTAGATCTTGTTTTGTGTAATGAGACAGGGTTAATTATTAATCTTATAGTAAAGGATCCTCTAGGGAAGAGTGATCATAATATGATAGAATTTCACATTGAGTTTGAAAGTGACATTCTTAACTCTGACACTAGAGTCTTAAACTTAAACAAAGCCAATTTCATAGGTATGAGGGGCTAGTTGGCTAAGGTAGACTGGGAAATTAGGTTCAAAGGTGTGACAGTAGATAAGCAGTAGGCAATCATTTAAATAAATATTCCAAAATTCTCAACAAATATACATTCCATTGAGAAATAAAAATTCCACAGGAAAAGTGATCCATCCATGGCTAACTAAGAAGTTAAGGATAGTATTAGATTAAAAGAAGAGGCTTATAATGTTGCAAAGAATAGTAGTAAGCCTAAGGATTGGGAGAGCTTTAGATACCAGCAAAGGATGACCAAAAAATTGATAAAAAGGGAGAAAATAGAATATGAGAGTAAATTAGCAAGAAATATAAAAACAGATTGTAAGAGTTTCTACAAGTATGTAAAAAAGGAAGAGAGTAGCAAAAGTAAACATTGGTCTCTTAGAGGCTGAGACAGGAAAAATTATATTGGGGAACAAGGAAATGTCAGTGACTTTAAACAAATATTTTGTAGAAGACACAAAAAGTATACCAAAAATAGTGGGGAACCAAGGGGCTAATGAGAGCGAGGATCTTAAAGTAATTAATATCAGTAGAGAAAAAGTACTTGAGTAACTAATGTGACTAAAAGCCGACAAATCCCCAGGACTTGATGGCCTACATCCTAGGTTTCTAAAAGAGGTGGCTGCAGAGATAATGGATACGTTGGTTGTGATCTTCCAAAATTCCCTAGATTCTAGAACAGTCCCAGTGGATTGGAAGGTAGCAAATGTAACACCGCTATTCAAGAAAGGAGGGAGAGAGAAAACTGGGAACTACAGGCCAGTTAGCCTGATATCAATAGTCGGGAAAATGCAGGAATCCATTATTAAGGAAGTGGTAACAGGGCACTTGGAAAAACATAATATGATTAGGCAGAGTCAACATGGTTTTATGAAAGGTAAATTGTGTTTGACAAATTTATTAGAGTTTTTTGAGGATTTATCTAGCAGGGTAGATAAAGGGGAACCAGTGGATGTAATATATTTGGATTTCCAAAAGCAATTCGATAAGGTGCCACATAAAAGGTTGTTAGGCAAGATAAGGGCACATGGGGTTGGGGGTAATGTATTAGCATGGATAAAGGATTGGTTAACTGACAGAAAACAGACAGTAGGGATAAACGGGTCATTTTCAGATTGGCAGGCTGTAACCAGTAGGGTGCCGCAAGGATCAGTGCTTGGGCCTCAGCTATTTACAATCTATATTAATGACTTGGATAAAGGGACCGAGTGCAATGTATCCAAGTTTGCTGACGATACAAAGCTAGGTGGAAAAGTAAGATGTGAGGAGGACGCAAAGAGCCTGCAAAGGGATATAGACAGGTTAAGTGAGTGGGCAATAAGGTGGCAGATGGAGAATAATGTGGGAAAATGTGAGGTTATTCACTTTGGCAGGAAGAATAGAAAAACAGAATATTTTTTAAATGGGGAGAAATTATTAAATGTTGGTGTTCAGAGAGATGTAGGTGTCCTAACACAAGAAACACAGAGAGTTAGCATGCAGGTACAGCAAGCAATTAGGAAGGCAAATGGCATGTTGGCCTTTATTGCTAGAGGGTTGGAGTACAAGAGTAAGGAAGTCTTGCTACAACTGTACAGGGCCTTAGTGAGACCACACCTGGAGTACTGGCCACAGTTTTGGTCTCCTTATTTAAGGAAGGATATAATTGCCTTCGAGGCGGTGCAACGAAGGTTCACTAGATTGATTCCTGGGATGAGAGGGTTGTCCTATGAGGAGAGATTGAGT
Source organism: Squalus acanthias (assembly GCA_030390025.1). NCBI lineage: Eukaryota > Metazoa > Chordata > Chondrichthyes > Squaliformes > Squalidae > Squalus > Squalus acanthias. The sequence continues at coordinate 76,636,505 of CM059427.1, forward strand.
AGATTGGGCCATACTCTCTGGAGTTTAGAAGAATGAGAGGTGATCTCACTGAAATATTTAAGATTCTGAGGGGGATTGACAGGGTAGATGCTGAGAGGTTGCTTCCCCTGGCTGGAGAGTCTAGAACTTGGGGGCAGAGTCTCAGGATAAGGGGCCAGCCTTGTAAGTCTGAGATGAGGAGGAATTTCTTCACTCAAAGGGTGGTGAATCTTTGGAATTCTCTGCCCCAAAGGGCTGTGGATGCTCAGTCTTTGAGTATATTCAAGGCTGAGATAGATAGATTTTTGGACTCCAGAGGAATCAAGGGATGTGGGGATAGGGCAGGAAAGTAGAGTTGAGGTCGAAGATCAGTCATGATCTTACTTAATGGCAGAGTAGGCTCGAGGGGCCGTATACCCTACTGATGCTCCTAATTCTTATGTTCTTATGATGAATATTGGTCAGACACCGGGGATAGCTCCCCCGCTCTTCTTCAAAATAGTGCCGTAGGATCTTTTGCATCCACCTGGGAGAGCAGACAGGGCCTCGGTTTAAGGTCTCATTCAAAAGACGGCCCCTCCGACAGTGCAGCACTCGTTCAGCACTGCGCTGGGAGTGTCAGCTGGATTATGCGCTCAAGCCTCTGGAGTGGGACTTGAAACCCACAACCTTCTGATTCAGAGGTGAGAGTGCATACCTGTTCAAGCTCCCATTATCAGGCGTAGGGCTGACCCTAAGACACAAGGCACTTTTGTTTTTAGAATTTTATTTCGCCAGTTTTCCTGAAGTTTCCATCGTGTCTTGACAGACGTTGACCTCATATCACAGGGACACAGACATCGGACATTAGACTTGAAGCCAGCTGTTTGTCGAAGGCAGCCACTGTGTTCCATGCATAAATATTTATTGCCCATCTGTCTGCCAACGCTGGCGAGGCATCAGTTATTAACATTATGTTGAAGAGCTTAAAGTGAGTGCCAGACAGTTATTAAAGTTAACCCAACACAACAACAACAGCAACAACTTGCATTTATATAGCACCTTTAACGTAGTAAAACATCCCAAGGCTCTTCACAGCACTGTAATTAAACAAGATTTGACTCCGAGCCGCATAAGGAGATATTAGGGCAGGTGACAAGAGGTAGGTTTTAAGGAGCGTCTAAAAGGAGGAGGAAAGAGGTAGAGGGGTAGAGAGGTTTCGGGAGGGAATTCCAGAGCTTAGGATCTAGGCAGCTGAAGGCACGGCCGCCAATGGTGGAGCGATTAAAATCGGGCATGCGCAAGAGGTCAGAATTGGAGGAGCGCAGAGATCTCAAAGTTGCCGTAGGGCTGGAGGAGGTTACATAAGAACATGAGAAATAGGAGCAGGAGTAGCCCATTCGGCCTCTCGAGCCTGCTCCGCCATTCAATAAGATCATGGCTGATCTTCTGCCTCATCTCCACTTTCCTGCACTATCCCCATATCCCTTGATTCCCTTAATATTCAAAAATCTATCGATCTCTGTCTTGAATATACTCAATGACTGAGCCTCCACAGCCCTCTGGGGTAGAGAATTCCAAAGATTCACCACCCTCTGAGTGAAGACATTTCTCCTCATCTCAGTCCTAAATGGCCCACCCCTTATTCTGAGACTGTGACCCCTGGTTCTAGACTCCCTAGCCAGGGGAAACATCCTCCCTGCATCTACCCCGTCAACCCTGTAAGAATTTTGTATGTTTCAATGAGATCACCTCTCATTCTTCTAATCTCCAGAGAATATAGGCCTAGTCTACTCAATCTCTCCTCATAGGACAATCCCCCCATCCCAGGAACCAGTCTGGTGGACCTTTGTTGTACTCCACTCATTACAGAGATAGGGAGGGGGCAAGGCAATGGAGGGATCTGAAAACAAGGATGAGAATTTTTAAATTGAGGCGTTGCCGAACTGGGGTGATGGGTGAGCGGGACTTGGTGCAAGTTAGGATACGGGCAGCAGAGTTTTGGATGAGCTCAAATACGACACCAAGGTTAAACACTATCGGCAGGATTTGATTACAGACTTTCGCGAAATTCTCTTTAGGGAATGAAACACCCTGGGGGCAATGTTCCCTGTAAGCAGAGCTCCAGGGGTCCCGCGCAGCGCTCTAGGGGTCCCGTGCAGCCGGCTTGCAAATAGAAAAGCAATGCATGCGCGGTACTTTGAATGGGCCGCGCAGCCCCCAAAAACACATTACAGGGAACGTTGAGTGGGGGTAATTTTGATTTTAGCTGATCATGTTAAACGGGCCCTATTGGTTCGGCAGATCTTTAAACACTTCTGATTGTTATTTCCTTTGAAGTCATTAAAGACAAAAATCGGGAGAGGTGTTTAATGGCAGCTGAGCTTGTTTGACACTTACAGTTCAAAGTCAGAATGACCCGGCTCCCTGTTTTATTCAGGTGTTTAATTTTCAGTTATTTATTCCAATATTTTGACCCAATGAAAAATCTTGCAATTATATGCATATAGCGCCTTAACATGCCCTCTGCATGTCCCAAAGTGCTTGACATACACTATTTATAGATTAGCTGGTCATCCACTCAGTTGGTTGAACTATACCCAGCCGTTTTCCTCAAAAACCGACTATTGTAATGTAAAAATAAAGAAGGAAATGACTTGCATTTCTATAGCGCCTTTCACCATCTCAGGACGTCCCAAAGCGCTTTACGGCCAATTAATTACTTTTGAAAGGTAGTCACTGCTGTAATATAGGAAACGCAGCAGCCAAATTGCGCACAGCAAGGTCCCATAAACAGCAATGAGATAAATGACCAGATCATCTATTTTTAGTGATGTTGGTTGAGGGATAATTATTGGTCAACAGAACCAAGGAATGCAGAGGGCAATTCTAGCATCCGTACCCGCTGAGATCACTAGCTCCCCGCGGACCAGGGACCAAGCCTGTGACCTCCCTGATGCGTATGACTCAGTTAGTCACGGGATGGATGAGCTGTGCCATTGGGGAGACCAGTCACATCTTTGATCAACTGCCAGAGGGCATCAGGGATGTGGCAGCAAAGTGAAAGCACGAATATAACATAAGGACAGGAATAGGCCATTCAGCCCCTCGAGTCTGTTATAAACACAACATAGGAACATGTGAATTAGGAGCAGGAGTAGGCCATATGGCCCCTCGAGCCTGCTCCGCCATTCAATGAGATCATGGCTGAACTTCGACATCAACTCCACCTTCCCACGCTATCCCCATATCCCTTATCTGCAGCCGAGAGCGTGAGTCCCGAAGGCTGTGTTGCCTGCCTGGTGCCCGGGTTAAGGACATCTCTTCTGGGCTGGAGAGAAATTTGGAGTGGGAGGGGGAGGATCCAGTTGTCATGGTCCACGTAGGCACCAATGACATAGGTAGGACAAAGAAAGAGGTTCTGCTGAGAGAGTATGAGCAGCTAAGGGCTAAATTAAAAAGCAGAACCACAAAGGTAATAATCTCTGGATTACTACCTGAGCCACGAGCGAATTTGCATAGGGTCAATAAGATCAGAGAAATGAACGAGTGGCTCAAAGACTGGTGTGGGAGAAATGGGTTTTGATTTGTGAGGCACCGGCACCAGTACTGGGATAAGAGGGAGCTGTTCCGTTTGGACGGGCTTCACTTGAACCATGCTGGGGCTAGAGTCCTGGCGAATCGAATAACTAGGGCTGTAGAGAGGGCTTTAAACTAAATAATGGGGGGAGGATCCAGGTGAGCGGGAATTTAAAAAGTCAATGAGAAATGAGAAAGCAATAGAGCAGGATAGAGATGAGGGAAATAATAACCAGAGTGTGACAGGAAGGGACAGAATGTTTAAAAATAAGAGTGCAACAGAAAATGGGACCAAAACAAGGAGAAATGGTAAAAAGACAAAGTTAAAAGCTCTATATCTGAATGCACGCAGCATTTGTAACAAGATAGATGAGTTGACGGCACAAATAGATACAAATGGGTATGATCTGATCGCCATTACAGAGAAGTGGTTGCAAGGTGATCAGGGCTGGGAACTGAATATTCCAGGGTATTTGACAATTCGGAAGGATAGACAGAAAGGAAAGGGAAGTGGGGTGGCTTTGTTGGTAAAGGATGGGATCAGTGCAGTGGTGAGAAGTGATATTGGCTCAGAAGATCAAGATGTAGAATCGGTTTGGGTGGAGATGAAAAACAATAACGGGAAAAAGTCTCTGGTGGGCGTAGTCTACAGGCCCCCGAACAGTAGCAATACTGTTGGACAGAGTATAAATCAACAAATAATGGAGGCCTGTAAAAAAGGTACGGTAATAATCATGGGTGATTTTGATCTCCATATTGATTGGACAAATCAAGTTGGCCATAGTAGCCTTGAGGAGGAATTCATAGAGTGCATCCGGGATGGTTTCCGAGAACAGTATGTAATGGAACCAACCAGGGAGCAGGCTTTCTTGGATCTGGTACTATGTAATGAGACAGAATTAATAAATGATTTCATAGTAAAGGATCCTGTAGGAAAGAGTGATCATAGCATGGTTGAATTTCAAATTCAGTTGGAGGGTGAGAAAGTTGTATCTCAAACCAGTGTCCTGATCTTAAACAAAGGCAATTACAATGGCATGAGGGCAGAACTGGCTAAAGTGGACTGGAAAAACAAATTAAAGGGTAAGACAGTTGAAATGCAGTGGTGGACATTTAAGGAGATATTTCATAACTCTCAACAAAAATATATTCCAGTGAGAAAGAAAGATTTTAAGAGAAGAGAGCACCATCCGTGGCTAACTAAGGAAGTAAAGGATGGTATCAAATTGAAAACGAAGGCATACAATGTTGCCAAGATTGGTGGGAGACCAGAGGATTGGGAAATTTTTAAAAAACCAGCAAAGGATGACTAAAAAAATAATAAAGAGAGAGAAGATGAATTATGAGAGTAAACTGGCAAGAAAATGTTTAAACAGATAGTAAGAGCTTCTACAGGTATATAAAAAGGAAGAGGGTAGCTAAAGTAAACATTGGTCCCTTAGAGGATGAGACTGGGGAATTAATAATGGGGAACGGGGAAATGGCAGAGACTCTGAACAAATATTTTGTATCTGTCTTCATGGTAGAAGACACTAACAACATCCCAATAATGGATAATCAAGGGGCCACAGGGAGGGGGGAACTAAAGACAATCGCTATCACTAAGGTAATAGTACTTGGTAAAATAATGGGACTAAAAGATGACAAGTCCCCTGGACCAGATGGCCTGCATCCCAGGGTCTTAAAAGAAGTGGCTGCAGAGATAGTGGATGCATTGGTTGCAATATACCAAAATTCCCTGGACTCTGGAGCGGTCCCAGCTGATTGGAAAACCGCAAATGTAACGTCCCTATTTAAGAAAGGAGGGAGACAAAAAGAAGGAAACTATAGACCAGTTAGCCTAACATCTGTCGTTGGGAAAATGCTGGAGTCCTTCATTAAGGAAGCAGTAGCAGGGCATTTGGAAAATCATAATGCAGTCAAGCAGAGTCAGCATGGTTTTATGAAAGGGAAATCATGTTTAACAAACTTACTGGAATACTTTGAGGATGTAATGAGCAGGGTGGACAAAGGTGAACCAGTGGATGTGGTGTATTTGGATTTCCAGAAGGCATTCGATAAGGTGCCACATAAAAGGTTACTGCATAAGATAAGCGCTCACGGAGTTGGGGGTAATATATTAGCATGGATAGAGAATTTGCTAACTAACAGAAAGCAGAGAGTCGGGATAAATGGGTCATTTTCCGGTTGGCAAACGGTAACTAGTGGGGTGCCACAGGGATCGGTGCTAGGGCCTCAACTATTTACAATCTATATTAATGACTTGGATGAAGGGACCGCGTGTAATGTAGCCAAGTTTGCGGATGATACAAAGATGGGTGGGAAAGCAAGTTGTTCCGAGGACTCAAAGAACCTGCAAAGGGATATAGACAGGCTAAGTGAGTGGGCAAACATTTGGCAGATGGAGTATAATATGGGAAAGTGTGAGGTTATACACTTCAGCAGGAAAAATAAAAAAGCAAATTATTATTTAAATGGAGAGAGATTACAAAATGCTACAGTTCAGAGGGACCTGGGGGTCCTTGTGCATGAAACACAAAAAGTTAGCATGCAGGAACAGCAAGTAATCAAAAAGGCAAATGGAATGTTGGCCTTTATTGCAAGGGGGTTGGAGTATAAAAGCAGGGAAGTCCTGCTACAACTGTACAGGGTATTGGTGAGACCACACCTCGAGTACTACGTACAGTTTTGGTCTCCTTATTTAAGGAAGGATATACTTGCATTGGAGGCAGTTCAGAGACGATTCACTAGGTTAATTCCAGAGATGAGGGGGTTGACTTATGAGGAAAGGTTGAGCAGGCTGGGCCTATACTCATTGGAATTTAGAAGAATGAGAGGTGATCTTATTGAAGCATATAAGATACTGAGGGGGCTCGACAAGGTAGATGCAGAGAGGATGTTTCCCCTCGTGGGGAAATCTAGAACGCGGGGGTTTAGAATAAAGGGTCGCCCTTTTAGAACTGAGATGAGGAGGAATTTCTTCTCTCAGAGGGTCGTAAATCTGTGGAATTCTCTGCCCCAGAGAGCTGTGGAAACTGGGTCATTAAATACATTTAAGGTGGAGATAGACAAATTTTTGCAAGATAAGGGAGTGAAGGGTTATGGGGAGCGGGCAGGGAAGTGACTTTGAGCCCAAGATCAGCCATGATCTTATTGAATGGTGGAGCAGGCTCGAGGGGCCAAGTGGCCTATTCCCTTAGAGTCCAAAAATCTATCGATCTCAGCATTGAATATACTCAACGACTGAGCATCCATAGTCCACTGGGGCAGAGAATTCCAAAGATTCACAACCCTCTGAGTGAAGAAATTTCTCCTCATCTCTGTCCTAAATGGTCGACCCCTTATCCTGAGACTATGACCCCTATAGTTCTGGACTCTCCAGCCAGGGGAAAAAGCCTTTCAGCATCTAGCCTGTCAATCCCCCTCAGAATCTTATACCTTTCAACCAAACGTATACAACCAAAGGGGTTGCCCCGTGGCTTGTATGGTAAAGGCACCATGTGGTGTGGCATTGGGTAAAACCAACCAACAAGGTCCAATCTGCACTGAGTTTACTGATGTCATCTGGAGTGGCCATGAGTGGATTACACTAGGGCCAGGGAGGAGGAACATTATCCAGGTTTTCTGTACCTGACCACTATCCAGTGACTTCTGTTGGAAAGTGCAAGAAAGAAAGACAGACTAGCATTTATATAGCGCCTTTCATGACCTCAGGATGTGCCAAAGTGCTTTACAGCCACTGAAGTACTATCTGAAGTGTAGTCACTGTTGTAACGTAGCAGCCAAATGCACACAGCAAGCTCCCACAAACAGCAATGTGATAATGACCAGATAATCTGCTTTTAGCAATGTTATTTGAGGGATAAATGTTGGCCAGGCCACCAAGGATAACCCCCTCTGCTCTTCTATTGAAACAGTGCAATGGGATCTTTTACATCCACCTGAGAGGGCCTCGGTTTAACATTTCATCCGAAAGACGGCACCTCCGGCAGTGTAGCACTCCCTCAGCACTGCACTGGGAGTGCCAGCCTAGATTTATTGTGCTCATGTCTCTGGAGTGGGTCTTGAACCCACAACCTTCTGACTCAGAGGCGAGAGCCACAGCTGACACTGCATAGAAGCATCGAGTGAGGACACGATCAGATTCAGCCATGATGCCTTCATGGTATAAGAGCCTCCTGGAACTTTACTCACACAAAAGAACAGGCTACGTGTGCAAGGTACAACAGGGTGCCGGGGAGTGTCTCTGTAACTATTCCCCCTTGGATGTTCTTCTTCTTCAGAAGAGGAAAGGTTTTCCTCAACTTTCGTTTCCCCCTGCCCCATCCCATGTGTTATTCCCCAGCTGAATGTTACCAGGTAACCTGCACCGTAGCCCATTGCCACTCTTCCAATGCCCCGCAGGAAGAGAAAAACCCAACTCACCCTCTGATTGTCCCTTTCTTCTGTGCAAAGGAGCTCTACCACCCACTGGACCCCAACATCTCTCCAGGATACCTCACCCCAGATGGGGATTTTACCTTGTGATTGGTCACAGGGGCATTCCGCGCCCTGCCCGCCATGGTCAGAGTTGTTGGTGTGTGCCACGTCACCGTGCCAGCGCGCCTAAGCTTGCTCCATTTCGATCCTGAGAAAACAAGACCCAGCAGAAACATTCCCTCTGGCTGATCTCAGCTAGGACAAGAGTAGGTGCGACTAAAACATTCTTAGTGGCCCGAAACTTGGGGAGTTTGAAAAGTCAGCCGGGGGGGAGGCCTCTCCTGATCGCCAGATAAGTATCAGCTGTGGCTCAGTGGGTAGCACTCTTGTACCTTCTGAGTTAGAAGGTTGTGGGTTCAAGTCCCACTCCAGTGACTTGAGTACCCATTCAAGGCTGGCACTCCCAGTGCAGTACTGAGGGAGTGCTGCACTGTCGGAGGTGCCATCTTTCTGATGAGACGTAAAACGGAGGCCCCGTCTGCCCTCTCAGGTGGACGTAAAAGTTCCCATGGCTCTATTTCAAAGAAGAGCAGCGGGAGTTAACTACAATATTTATCCCTCAAACAAAACCTAAAGACTGAATATCTGGTCATTATCGCATTGCTGTTTGTGGGAGCTTGCTGTGCTCACATTGGCTGCTGTGTTTCCTACATTACAACAGTGACTACACTTCAAATAAAGTGCTTCATTGGCTGTAAAGCGCTTTGGGATGTCCTGAGGTCGTGAAAGGCGCTATATAAATGCAAGTCTTTCTTTGCTTTTTTGGGCAATTGGGAATCCTTTGAAACAGCGAGCGAGTCTGCTATCAGGGGCACAAATGCTCTTCAAGGCAGCCTGTGGCATGTGATCCATTTCATAAGCAGGTCTGGGTAGCTTAGTGCTAAAGGTTTTCCTTTCTCTGAGAAGCTCGATCTGTCAAACCAATAACTGACAGCACTAACGTACTGCACCAAAATCCAGCCAATCAGCTGGGGGGGGAGCCGGAGCCTAGGGAACAGGTTCTTGCTGTCTCTCTCTCTCTCTCTCTCTCTCTCTCTCCCAATTCATAAATTGTTCAAGAGTTTCTAACGACAAGCTCCTGGCTGCAATGGGCTGCTAAGAGTGGAAGGATCCCCTTTTAAACCGGACTGCAAGGTCTATTGAGGGCTTACGGGATTTTTTTTTAATGCAAAAAAATTAGCAATCATGTCACTGCATCTCCTTCTCCTGTTGATACACAGCCGGCCTTGTTTCCAAGAAAAGGATAAATTCAATTTGCCCAGAACAATTTTTCAAGTGATGGGAAAAACTTGAATGCGATCGCATTGCAGTGCTTGTTGGGTGTTTTTCTTTCTCCTCTCTCTACCATTCAAACAGAGAGAGAGAAAGACAGGCAGGAACAAGTTGAGACAATAAGCAACAGGTCAGTCTGCACTGACAGGGCGATTTTAACCCTACTCGCTCAGCAGAAACCTGGCGAGTGGGCTTTTAAAATCGCCCTGGCTCTTAACCTGTCCGAAAGCCGCCATGATCGCAACATCTGCAATTTTAACCCGCTCTCCTGAGCAGGCAGCAAGGACACGCGCCCGGAGCCAACAGGGTCCTTCTTTACGTACGTATATTACGGCCCGATGACATCATTGAGACCCAACTGTAATTTTAACTCAGGCCTGAGTGGGGGTGGGGGGGGCGGCGGGGGGGGGGGGGAGGTGGGTATCCATCTGGAGTTCAAATCGGGGCCACCTGATAGAGAAATGGGAAGGTACTTAGCAAAATAGGCAGTAGGTTGATAGAGAAATGGGAAGCGTTACAACTTTAAGGGCTGTAGGGAGGCACTTCCTGTGGCAGTCTGCGGCTGGGTTACCAACCCTCCAGGATTGTGCTGGAATCTCAAGGAATTAACGATTACCTCCTGTGGGATGTGTGGAATTACCCCTCGCCCCGTCCAACAGGTTACAGAGTTCGGACTTGAGACTTAAGAGAAATTACACCAGACACACGGATTCTGTCTTTAACCTTTTATTGTTCCTAAGACAGATTCAAAACCTCAAACACTATTCCAGCAGTCCACCAATAATATTACAGGAAATCATACATACAACCACCCGCCAATGATCAGTCCAGCGTTGATTGTAGGCCACTTCTTTCGACTGCAGCTCTTCGCCTTTCGACTGCAGCAGCTCTTCGAGTTGAGATGATCAGCCAGGCCCCTCCTCCTGACTGCAGTGCCGATATTTTTAGTCACTGGTTTTTTAAACAGTTTTCCTTGCCTTTTGCAGTAAACCAATCATTCAGAGATTGTGAGATGTTCCTTTAATGTTCGACCTAAGTTGTTTGAGCTGTCAAACTTTCCACACTCACACATCCTGTGTGGTTACCCGTTCGCTGCCTTTATCAAAGCTCAAAATTGTTCATTCACTCATAAAAGTTTACAAAAGTGGCAGTAAACCACTTGGACACATTTCACGTGTTGCGTCGCATCCTATATTTCGGAACTTCGAAGGTTTGACTCCTCCCCTTTAGCCACCAAAAGTCGTTCTACAACCTTGTGGCCTGTTTTGTTTTAGACACTGACATGAATCTTGTCATTCATGTGGAAATAACTTATGAAGTAATACTGGGCGGCCTGCTGGTGGCGCTGTCCAGGGAGAGTATAAATACTCGGGCATGGGCCCAGCTTGCTCAGGACATTCTTTAACAGAACTGGTTAAGGACACAATTAGATCTCCATGTTGTAAAACAGTTGATTAAAGCTTTGTTTAACGCTTAGACCAAGTGCCTAGTAGTTTTCTTACGTCAGACACCAAGCCTGCAAATCTAAGGGGGTTTGTTTATCTCCATTGTCTATGACTACCCCCCGCAGTCACAATCTTGTTTGCTGCCTTTTAGTAAAGCACATCAAAGCACATTCCATGTCCACTTATCAGTGAAAGACTGTCTGTTCATCCACCAACAGTTATTTCACTTCGAAAAAAGCTTTTGGCCTGGCAAAGCATTTTAATATATACCAAAATTAAAAATTAAGGGTCTGTGTATACTTACACTCCTGGACACCGCTGAGCAACTCAGGAGATAAACTATAGGGGGGTAAAATTGGGTTGCTTTGCAAAGCAACTAGCGACCGGGCGCGGCGCCGCCAACGTCTCCCGCAAAATTCAGTGGGAGGTTAGTGGTGGCACTAACCGGTAGCGCCCCGCGGCGCTGCACCGCCAGCGATGACGTCATCGCCATACGCAACGCCCCGCTCGCGCCCCGGCCGCGATCTTCAGCAGTGCCTCCTGACTTACCGCCAGACGCTATGTCCGACGGGGTCAGGGGGGCCTACCTGCGGCCGGGGAGGCGCAATTTAAAGGCACCCCCTGAACCGCACCCACCCCCCCGCAGAGTGCCGGCTGCGCTCCAAGAGCCCGGCACTTCTCTTGAGTGCCGGGCTCTTTTGCCAGCACTCCCGATCCCCGGGGGCCCAGCTGGGCCCTGGGTCGCGCAGTGCAAGGCCCCTCCCCTTTAAGAAGGGGAGGAAGGCCTGCAATACCGCGGCGCGATGTGCCGCAGCTCGCCGCGATATTGACTCACAGCGCTTCCAGTAGTGCCACATTTATTGTCCATCCCTACAAGGCAATCCATTTGATTGGGCTACCCCTGCCACTGGAATCACTATCCGCCACCTTCATCACTGGTGCACCGTGACTGCACCATGTATAGAAACATAGAAACATAGAATCTAGGAGCAGGAGTAGGCCATTCGGCCCGTCGAGCCTGCTCCGCCATTCAATACGATCATGGCTGATCATTCAAATCCAGTACCCTGTCCCTGCTTTAATCCCCACAGTACACATATCCCACCCTACCCCCGTAACCCCACGTATTTAATTCCCCCTAACATATCCCATCCTATCCCCATAACCCCACATATTTAATCCCCCCTAACACTAACGGTCAATTTATCATAGCCAAATCAACCTAACCCACACATTTTTGGACTGTGGGAGGAAACCGGAGCACCCGGAGGAAACCCACGCAGACATGGGGAGAATGTGCAAACTCCACACAGACAGTCACCCGAGGTCAGATTCGAACCCGGGTCTCTGGCGCTGTGAGGCACCAGTGCTAACCACTATGCCACCATGTACTAACTACAGCTTACTGGGATAAATCCCCGATTTTATTCGCTCCACCATTGGCGGCATTATCTCCTTATGTGGCTGGGTGTCAAATTTTGTTTGATAATCGCTCCTGTGAAGCGCCTTGGGACGTTTTACTACGTTAAAGGCGCTCTATAAATACAAGTTGTTGTTGTTGTTGTTGTTGTTACACTGCAGTAATTCACCAAGCTTATTTTAACAGCAATATCCAGCCCCACGATCTCTGTCATCAAGAAGAAGAGCAGCAAATGCCATGGGGACACCAATACTTACAAGTTATGAATAAGTTACGTTAAACTTGTATAGACACCTGCGCACAGTTCTAAGAACATAAGAACATAAGAATTAAGAGCAGGAGTAGGCCATATGGCCCCTCGAGCTGATCATCGACCTCAACTCCACTTTCCCGCCCCATCTCCATATCCCTTTGATTCCCCTAGAGTCCAAAAATCTATTGATCTCAGCCTTGAATATACTCAAAGACTCAGCATTCACAGCCCTCTGGGGCAGAGAATTCCAAATATTCACAACCCTCTGGTCTCCATATTACAAAAAAAGATAGAAGGACTGGAGAAGGTGCAAAAAAGATTTACAAGGATGATACCAGAACTGAGAGAATATACCTATCAGAGGAAGATTGAACAGGCTGGGGTATGTTTTCTCTCGAAAAGAGAAGTCTGAGGGTTGACCTGAGAGAGGTCTTTAAAATTATGAAAGGGTTTGGTAGGATAGATGTAGAGAAGATGTTTCCACTTGTGGGGGAGACCAGAACTAGGGGCCATCAATATAAGATAGTCACTAATAAATCCAATCGGAAATTCAGGAGAAACATCTTTACCCAGAGAGTGATCAGAATGTGGAACTCACTACCACAAGGAGTGGTTGAGACTCGTGTGGAGCATAAACACCAGCACAGACCAGTTGGGCCGAATGGCCTCTTTCCGTGCTGTAAATTCTATGTAATTCTAACTAAGTTCCCCATCAAGTCACACACCATGCCAACTTGGATATATATCAGTGCAGCTTCATCGTCGCTGGGTCAATATCCTGGAATTCCTTTCCTAACACCATCAACACAAGCATTGCATTGGTTCAAGGAGAAGGCCCACCACCACCTTAGAGGTCATAGATTCAAAAAGATTTAGCAGGCAGATGAGGAGAATTTTTTCACTCGGAGAGTTGTCGGGATCTGGAACGCTCGACCCGAAAAGGTGGTGGAAGCTGATTCCATAAATAATTTTAAAGGGAGGTACTTAAGGATGAGGCACTTACAGGGTTACAACAACAACAACAACAACTTGTGTTTATATAGCGCCTTTAACGTAGTAAAACGTCCCAAGGCGCTATCAAACAAAATTTGACAATGAGCCACTTAAGGAGAAATTAGGGCAGATTGGTCAAAGAGGTAGATTTTAAGGAGTGTCTTAAAGGCGGAAAGAGAGGTAGAGTGGTGGAGAGGTTTAGGGGGGGAATTCCAGAGCTTAGGGCCTAGGCAACAGAAGGCACGGCCGCCAATGGTGGAGCGATTATAATCGGGGATGCTCAAGAGGGCAGAATTACAGGAGCGTGGATATCTTGGGATTGGCGGGGGGCGGGGGGGGGTGGGCGTGGTTGTGGGGCTAGAGGAGACTACAGAGATAGGGAGGGAGCGAGGCCATGGAGGGATTTGAAAACAAGGATGGGAATTTTCAAATCGAGGCATTGCTTATCGGGAGCCAATGTAGGTCAGCGAGCACAGGGGTGATGGGTGAACGGGACTTGGTGCGAGTTAGGACACGTGCAGCCGAGTTTTGGATGACCTCAAGTTTACGTAGGGTGGAATGTGGGAGGCCAGCCAGGAGTGCGTTGGAATAATCATGTCTAGAGGTAACGAAGGCAAGGATGAGGGTTTCAGCAGCGGATGAGCTGAGGCAGGGGCGGAGACGGGCGATGTTACAGGGGTGGAAATAGGCGGTCTTTGTTATGGTGCAGATATGTGGTCGGAAGCTCATTTCAGGGTCAAATATGACACCAAACAGTCCGGTTCAGCCTGAGACAGATGCTAGGGAGAGGGATGGGGAAACGGAGCTAGGCTACGAACAAAAAGCGTGGATGTGGGACTGAGCTCGACTGCTCTTTGAAAGAGCCGGCACAGGCATGACGGGCTGAATGGCCTCCTTCTGTGCTGTAAGTTTCTATGATTCTATGACCTTCTCAGGGCAACTGGGGAGGACAATAATTGCAGCCTTGACGGCATCATCCACATTCCAAGAACAATTCAAAAGGAAACACCATAGGATCTTTTGCAGCTACCGAAACAGCCAGGCGACAGCAGAATAGTCCCTTAGTACGGCATTGAAGGGTTAGTCTATATTATATGCTCAAGTCTCTGAGAGAAGCCACGATCTTCAGACTCAGCAGCAAGAGTGTTAGCAACTGAGCCAAGGTGACACATAGCTTGTTAGCATAGCTAATTTTGTCCCCTGCTCTCCTAAAGAATCCTACATCTGTTGAGCTACATAACGTCAAATTAATTCACCGAGTAAAGCATGCTGAAACAGAAGGTTAACCACAGACCTTTACAGCATAGGAGGAGCCCATTTGGCCCATCGTGTCTACGCTTGCTCTTTGCTAGAGTGAATGTTAAATAAACAAAGAAAGGGCTTAAATAAAAACAGAAAATGCTGGAGATACTCAGCAGGTCAGGCAGCATCTGTGGAGAGAGAAACAGAGTTAACGTTTCAGGTCGATGACCCTTCGTCAGAACTGGAAAAAGTTGGAGATGGAACAGGTTTTTAAACAAGTGCAGGGGCAGGGAGAGGGGGGAGGGGAGGAAAGAACAAAAGGGAAGGTCTGTGATAGGATGGAAGGCAGGAGAGATTAAAAGACAAAAAGGGATGATGGTGCAAGGCAAAAGGAGATGGTAATGGGACACGATAAGAAACAAAAGATGACTCTAGATGAAGTGTAAATGGCACTGGCAGAATGAAAGACAGCTGCCATGTGAGAGAGGGGGAAAAAAATGGGAAAAAACTGTGTGCAGTTTTGGTCTCCTTACCTAAGAAAGGATACACTTGCCATAGAGGGAGTGCAGCAAAGGTTCACCAGACTGATTCCTGGGATGGCAGGACTGTCGTATGAGGAGAGATTTTTAAAAAAAAATTTGTTTATGCGATCTGGGCGTCGCTAGCAATGCCAGCATTTATTGCCCATCCCTATTGCCCTTGAGAAGGTGGTGGTGAGCCGCCTTCTTGAACTGCTGCAGTCTATGTGGTGATGGTACTCCCACAGTGCTGTTCGGGAGGGAGTTCCAGGATTTTGACCCAGCGACAATGAAGGATTGGCGATATACTTCCAAGTCAGGATGGTGTGTAACTTGGAGGGGAACTTGGAGGTGGTGGTGTTCCCATGCGCCTGCTGCCCTTGTCCTTCTAGGTGGAAGAGGTCGCGGGTTTGGGAGGTGCTGCCGAAGAAGCCTTGGCGAGTTGCTGCAGTGCATCTTGTAGATGGTACACACTGCAGCCACGGTGCGCCGGTGGTGGAGGGAGTGAATGTTTAAGGTGGTCGATGCGGTGCCAATCAAACAGGCTGCTTTGTCCTGAATGGTGTTGAGCTTCATGAGTGTTGTTGGAGCTGCACTCATCCAGGCAAGTGGAGAGTATTCCATCACACTCCTTACTTGTGCCTTGTAGATGGTGGAAAGGCTTTGGGGAGTCAGGAGGTGAGACACTCGCCGCAGAATACCCAGCCTCTGACCTGCTCTTGTTGCCACAGTAGTATGTGACTGGTCCAGTTAAGTTTCTGGTTAATGGTGACCCCCAGGATGTTGATAGTGGGGGATTCGGCGATGGTAATGCCATTGAATGTCAAGGGGCGGTGGTTAAAC